>CM031244.1:691764361-691979361 GCA_018340775.1 Taxus wallichiana var. yunnanensis | reverse complement strand
TTCAAATTCAGTCATGAGAATAAGCCACCAAGTGATGCACTCATTTTGGTATGGTTTAGAATGTATGGTTTTAAGTAGGTATAAACTAGTAATCACGTAAGTTTAATGATTGAGTAGATTATGACATAATTTGGAGGTTGTGAATTTGAGGGCACAACATAAACTTTCATCCTTAGTTTAATGAGTTTTGTCATCATGAAATAGTATGACTTCTGTAATAAACAAATTGCTCATAAACCCGCTCCTCTCGATGAATGAGAAAGGAACCTAGGGCATGATCTGTGGCAAAGATAAAATTATTAAACAACTTTCCCTCACAAGGAGGAATGAGCATGGGTGGTGAAAAGAGGTATTGTTTAATCTCATCTAAGTATTATTGACTATTGATATCCCATCTAAATTTTACTTCCTTATAGAGAATATGGTGAAAGGGTTGACAAAGATCTAAGAGCTGTGATATGAAGTGTCTAATAGACTTAAGCTCACCTTCAATGATACACAACTATTTGATGTTTGAAGGTGAAGGAATTTTAACTATTGCTTCAATTTTGACCGGGTTTACTTCAATGCCTTGGATAAATAATTTTACTAATAAGAACACTCGAAAACAGATTTTCTTGAGTTGAGATGGAGGAAATAGTGGATAAGATGAGTGAATATGGATTCTCAAACTACAAGATGATCTCTACATTGCTTAGATTTTCCTAAGACCTCATTTATATAGTCTTCTATAGTTTTGTGGATAATATTATGAAATATATTTGTCATGTCATGTTGATAGGTATCTCTAGCATTCTTAAGTCCAATGTGAATTACATGTTAGCAGAATGTTCCCCAAGGGGAAATAAAGGATGTTTTTTTATTGATTATCGGTGGTGATGAGAATTTTATTATAACATGAGAATCCATCCATTAAAGAGATAATATCATGGCTGGCTATTAGATTAACAATTTGATATATATTAAGAAAGGGGAATTCATCTTTAAGATGAGGGAGACTAAGATCTCATAAATTAGTATATATTCTTAACTTGCACGAGGCCTTGGTTATGGGTATGATATTATAAAAACATTGTAGGTAGTCATTGGGTGTGATGAAATTGGTATAAAGAAGGTGTTGTAACTCTTCTTTGATAAGAAGAGCTATATGGGAGTGCATTCTACGTAGCATCTATTTGATTGGTTTAGCATTAGGATATGTGGTGATTTTTTGTAGGATGATGTTTGGATGGATACGTGATATATCACTATATTATAAGGTGAAGGCTTGACTATATTTAGATAAGTGTATAATGAAGTAACTTAATTCTTGTGGATCTAATGATTGACTAATTTTAACTAAATGAGGTTATCAAGGGGTCCCTATGTTAAGATCCATGGTGTATTTATTAGGGAGTTTTGATGTTTCGAGTGGCAAGGATTTCTAAAGGAAATTGTCCTCTACTCCTAAATGGGAAAGGATTTCTTGTTCATTATGACATTGAAGGACATTAATGGTGGAGAGTCCTCTACAATTATTTCTAGCCGATGATAGGAAGTTTTTTAGTATCATGATTGGTTTTATAAGTTAAGGTTCCTAATAAAATAGTATTAAATAATATTTTTTGGGGGAATGGAAATTGTATTTTCAAAGTGACCATGGGGTCATTTTGTGTAGATGAGGAGGATGGTTTTTTTCTTCATTGGTTAGTGGTGTTGCCTATGCAAATGATTTAGATGTGAGATGATAATTTCCTAATCTATATTTTTATATTATTTAAGGGCATGTTGAAATATAAGTTCATGTAGACCTTTTTCATAACATCCAGGGATAAAGGATTTCCAGGCATAATGGTGAAGGTATGGTTTTGCTAAGGTTTTTTTGTATAAGTATATAAATTCATATATGAATGGAATGGAATGTTGTTAAAGGCTGGCCTATAAAGAGGGATGATCAACTCATCCATAAATAAGATTTAATTTTAGATGCAAAGGGCCATAAAAGATGATATCTCCAATATTAGGCTCCTACATAGGTTTTTTATCCAGGTCTTTGATATGTATTAGGTGTGGGAAGTGAGCTAAGTGCAAGGAGGCACTATCATCACCAATCCGGCACTATGATAATTCTTCACCGGAACTCCTCATGCTATGATTATTTACTAATGCACAACTTTTAGTTTGGTGGATGGAATCTGGAAACACAACAACAAACATAACACAAGAATACCATAGACTATGATAAGAAGGAATGATGATAAATTTGAAATATAAGTGTAAATTATAATATCAACATAAAATTGTTACAATCTCACCCATGAGGTACTTCAAGTGTTACTGACTTCACTTGCCTTCCAACAATAACTATGGGAGAAACTTCACAATTACACTTCTTAATGGCTTCTTTAACACACCTTCAAAATGATGGCTTCCTTTACACACTTACTCATACAATATTTCTCACTACTTCCTTCTATATGCTAAATGAGGGGGGTGGCCTCTTTATTTATAGGAATTTAGGCTTATCCATCTTATCTCTAAGATAGGATAGGAAATCTCTTCCGCCAATCATATTTCATGCCTAAACTCTTGCCTTTACATGTAGGCTTATCTTCTAAGATAAGATAAACCTTATCATCTCACATGGGTTCCACCTTTTTAGACTTTTCCACAAATAAAATACACAAAATATTTATGACATCACTCTTTGTCCTTATTACAAATATAATATTTCTAATTCCTAATCATGTAGACCCTACTTCTCTACTTATCCCAACTTTGACATTTTAACATTACCGACCATTTACAACAAATATTTACTTTTTACAACATTCCTATTGTACTTTGATTGTTACTGTACTCTACATTATTGGCGGCACCGTACTGATGGCGCCGTTATCTTCCATCGGATGCTACTACTAATTACACTTAACAACATCCTATTCCTAATACATACATTAATGAAATAGAAATTACGTAGGAAAATTTTAGTGTCGACATCTTCCCCTTACTAGCTTCTACTCCGTCCTGAGTAGACTATTTTGGTGCTTGGAAAATCTTCAACTTGTCATGGTTGACCCATTTCGTAATGGGAGTGCCATCCAATTCCTCCAGTCGGTATGTACCATTTTCATGCACAAATGCTATTTTGTAGGGCCCCATCCATTTTGGAAGAAATTTTCTCTGTCTTCTTTTTTGTATCTAGAATCATATACTAGAACCAAGTCATTCACATGAAATGGATACCAATGGATCTTTTGATCAAAGTATTCCTTCTGCTTCATTTTCTTCTTATAGCTTGTATCCTTTGCTATTTCCCTCATTTCCTCTAGCAAATGAAGATGTGCCAACCTTTCTTTTACTGAATCACTTCCATCCATCCTTTCATTTTTTATAACTCTCACAGTGGGAATATCAAACTCAATAGGAAGAACTGGATCAATGCCATAGGCCAACTGAAATGGGGAGTATCCTGTTACTAACTTTGATGTTGCCCTATATGCCCACAATGCTGCATGAATCCTTTTATCCCACTTATGTACCTGTAAGGCTGCATCTTTTGCTAGAATTTGACACAACACAAAATTTGTTCGTTCCACCTGTCCATTTGTGCTTGGCTTATATGTTGTTGCCTTCCTGTGCTTAATAGAAAATTTATTGACTAGGGCTTCTACTACCTCATTAATGAAGTGGCTTCCTTGATCTGTTACAATTTCTAATGGGCAACCAAATATGGTGACAATGCGTTCATATATGAACCTTGCCACTTCATCCATAGAAGTTGTTTTCAATGGCCTAGCTTCAACCCACTTAGTTAAATAATTTGTGGCAACTACAATATACTTATTTTGGCGTGGGGTAGTTGGAAGTGGACCTACAATATCTATTCCCCACTTTTCAAAGGGACCAAGTGGAAGAATAGGGCATAATGGAGCTGATGAAGTCTTACGGTTACCATGTGTTTGACAAATATCACATGTCTTATAATAATTATAACAATCTCTAAAAAGAGTGGGCCAGTGATAACTTGCATCCAAGATCCTTCTTGCTGTAAGTTTTCAAGAGAAGTTTCCTCCACATGTACCATTGTGGAGTTCTTCTATCAACTTCTTCCCTTGATCACGTCCAACTGCCCTCTTGTACTATCCATCGTGTCCTATTCAAAATAATACTCCATACGAATAGAATATGGACAATCGGCTTGAGTAATCTTCCTCTTAGTCTTTGCATTGGCACCATCAGAAACTTGAATTCATTCGATAATTCCAAATATCTATGTATTCAGTAGGGATTGTGTCAAGGGATAACAATGTTGCATCTAGGGAAATCATCATCATCACAAGATGAACCTAAACCATCATAGGCCCGAGAGAGTGCATCTGCATTGACATGCTTCTTTCCTAGCCTATCTATAATATCAAATTCAAATTCTTGTAGCAAAATTATCCATCTTGCTATCCTCCCTGATGGGTTAGGCTTATTGACAATATATTTTAGAGCCCGATGATCTGCACAAAACTATAAATTTCTACCCTAGCAAGTAATTTCTAAACTTCTTTACAACAAAAATGATAGCTAGAGCCTCTTTTTCAGTTACAATATAATTTACCTCAGCACTACTCATTTGTCTTCTCCCAAAGTAAACTAGATGTTCATTCCCATTTTCATCCTTTTGGCTCAGAGTACTTCCTAGTGCTGCATCTGAGGCATCAGTATACACAATGAATGGCTTGCTCCAATCTAGATTCTTTAAAACAGTGAAGACACCAAGGCTTCCTTCAGTTGTTCAAAAGCTTCATGTGCCTTATTTCCTAGTTCATAAGTAACATCCTTCTTCAAGAACTAGGTTAGTGGTTGTGCAATCTTTGAGAAATTCTTGATGAACCTTCTATAGTAACCCACATGGCCTAAAAATGATCTCAACTTACTTCTATTCATAGGAAATGGTAACTCTTTGATTTTTGAAACTTTATCAGGATCAATACCAATACCATCTCTAGATACAACATGCCTTAACAAAACACCTTTAGAACATCCAAAGACACACTTTGTAGGGTTTAGTGAGGCTTGTGCTTCATCTAACCTTTGAAATGTTGTCTCCATCTGGTGTAGGTGGTCCATCTTGCTCCCATAGATGCAAAAATCATCCAGAAATACTCTGATGAAGTTCCCAATGTAGGGTTCAAACACCCTATTCATCAAGCGCTGGAACGTTACTGAGCATTACACAACCCAAAAGGCATAACTCTATAAGCAAACGTTCCCCAAGGAGTGGTGAATGTGGTCTTCAACTGATCTTTCTCTCGCTATACAACTTGGTTGTATCCACTATATCCATTAGCAAAACTATAGCACTCCTGGCCAGCTACTTCATCCAAGATCTGATCTAAAAATGGAAGAGGGTAATGATCCTTCTTTGTTGCCTTATTGAGCTTCCTGTAGTAACAAAAAATGCGTAACTTCCCATTCTTTTTTATTGAGATCACAATGGGAGAAACCCATTCTGAATTCTCCACAACAAATATGAATCCTGCATCAAGTAACTTATCTATTTCTTCTTTTACAGTCTTGGAAAAATTAGGATTCATTCTATATGGCATTTTCTTTATGGGCTTAGCACCATCTACCAGCTCAATAGAATGTTCTACCCAACTTACTTGATGGAGTTCCTTGTAATCAAAAGTGAATATGTGTATGTACCTTCGAAAGAGCTAGAGGTAGGATTCCTTCTCACTCTCCATCCCAAAGATCACCAATCTTTATTTGCTGGAGACGATCATCAATTTCTTCTTCAGATAATTTTATGGGGTCATGAGTCGGTGTGACTAGAAGGATATCCATGAATGAAACATCAACCTCACTTTCTTCATCTTCTGTGTCCACTTCACTATTAGAGTAATCGAGGATGTCCAATCATCAGTTTCATCATTTGAATCGACAGGTTCTACCTTATGATGCCAAGGGATCACGTTTATTTTCACCCTCTCTCTACCACATCCAAGTGTCATGAAGCCTTCATTCCAGTAGTTTCTTGCATGAACTCTCCTTAGCCATGGTCTTCCCAACAACATTGGATACGCAATAGCAGTACATTTTTCATCACCCGAAAGTCTACCACACATACAACACCCATAACAGATATTGCCACATTTGAAACTACACCTTTTGGTTTAGTTTTTCCCTTATTTAATGACCTTAACATAAGTATTAAGGGGCGATCAATTTTTAAACCCAACATATTCATTACAGACTCGGTCATTACATTAATTGCAGCACCTCCATCAACTAAAACATCATGAATTCAAATACCATTACATAGTACCTCATCTTGTGGAGCATAGGGATCCGCCTTTGCCTCCAAAACAGGGACCTCAACCTCCTTCCTTCATCGAGCATTGAGTCCACTTCGCAGCTCCTACCTCTTCTCAGAAGACATAGCCAAGAGTTGACCATATGTAATATTTGTAGGCCTTTTGGATAGATCTTCTAAGATGGAGTATGGTCCTTGTCCCTGTGAAATCAGAAAATCCTACACACCCAACTTTCTTCTCCTATGTTTCTTACTAGTTTCTCCTTTCATCTTCTTAGGATCATTTCCATCTTGGTTATCTTTTTCTTTCTTTATTTTTGTTACAAACACATCTACTTCATTATTTATGCTCTTATCTACTACATCAAAAGAATTCATAGGTGCTTTTCCTTTATCATTATCTCTTGTACTAGATGTAGAATCTTTATCTGGACAATTATACTTATAATGATCCTTTTTATAACAACCATAACAGACAACTTCAGAAATATTTCTTTTTGGACCTCTATCTCCTCCCTGAGAACCAAATTCCTTTCCTTGAAGAAGATTAATAGTTAACTGACCCATCTTCTTGAGCAGATCTTCATACTCAGTAGATGTACTAGGAGAAAGATTTGTGCTCACCGAAAGTGGTTGTGGATTCTGACCAAAGGTGTTGGTGTAGGCTCTACCTTAGCAACAATTTCTTTGGGCTCCTCTTCCATGCTTTCTTCTTGCCTTCTTGCAATCTCCTTTGCTTGTTCAATGGTAGCTGGGTGGTCATACTTCACTCATTGTTTGATCTCTGGCTTCATCCCAAGAATGAAGTGCTTACAGAGGAGATTATCCACGCCATTCATCAACCCATCCGCTAATCCTTCCTTCCGGATCTGGGCATCGAGCTTCCTCCTTAGCTCTAGAACACGAGCATGATAATCTCTTATCTTCTCCTTCTCTCCTTGGGCTAGCTTTGTGATCTCGATCATGAGATCTACATATTTCTGTTGTTCACCAAATTCTTCAAGAAAACTTTCAGTTAATAAATCCCATGAGTTTTTTACATTTTCACCTAGTGTTTCAAACCACCTAAGTGCTGAACCATCCAAAAAGGTAGGAAAAAATTCAGTCCATTGTTCCCTTCTTATAAGGCCATTACAAATACAAGATCGTTTAAACTCTTGAATGAAAGAGGAAGCATCTTCATTAGATTGGGCTGAAAAACAAGAATCTTCCCCATTTTCAAAAGTAACCACCATGAAATACCAACCCACAAGTACAATCAACAAGACTTATGTGCACAAATAATTGGAATCACTATAATAGAAAGTGACTTTACACTTTTCTACAGTAAAATAGAAATGACCACGGTAAACTATGGTAAAACTTGACTTACTGTGGTAAAAACTGACTTTACTGTGGTAAACACTATTCATGGTAAAAAGTGAAGTTACTCATGTAGAAATACTATTCACGGTAAAAAGTGAATTTACCATTGTAACTACTATTCAACTACTATGCTACACGTAAAAACAAGGTTACTCTCCAAATGATTTCTGACTAAGTGGGAATATCTCTCCATAGAAAATCCACCAACGAGGAATGGTCCCAACAACGGAACCAAAATGTCATCACCAATCCGACACTATGATAATTCTTCACCGAACTCCTCGTGCTATGATTATTTACTAATGCACAACTTTTAGTTTGTGGATGGAATCTGAAACACAACAAAAACATAACACAAGAATACCATAGACTATGATAAGAAGGAATGACGATAAATTTGAAATATAAGTGTAAATTATAATATCAACATGAAATTGTTACAATCTCACCCATGAGGTACTTCAAGTGTTACTGACTTCACTTGCCTTCCAACAATAACTATGGGAGAAACTTCACAATTACACTTCTTAATGGCTTCTTTAACACACCTTCAAAATGATGGCTTCCTTTACACACTTACTCATACAATATTTCTCACTACTTCCTTCTATATGCTAAATGAGGGGGGTGGCCTCTTTATTTATAGGAATTTAGGCTTATCCATCTTATCTCTAAGATAGGATAGGAAATCTCTTCCGGCCAATCATATTTCATGCCTAAACTCTTGCCTTTACATGTAGGCTTATCTTCTAAGATAAGATAAACCTTATCATCTCACATGGGTTCCACCTTTTTAGACTTTTCCACAAATAAAATACACAAAATATTTATGACATCACTCTTTGTCCTTATTACAAATATAATATTTCTAATTCCTAATCATGTAGACCCTACTTCTCTACTTATCCCAACTTTGACATTTTAACATTACCGGACCACTTACAACAAATATTTACTTTTTACAACATTCCTATTGTACTTTGACTGTTACCATACTCTACATTATTGGCAGCACCATCCGACAAAGACCGTTATCTTCCATCGGACGCTACTACTAATTATACTTAACAACATCCTATTCCTAATACATACATTAATGAAATAGAAATTACGGAGGAAAATTTTAGTGTCGACAACACTACTCCCCACTGACAAATGTTGCACGACATCATCAAAAGAAGAGTCATTTGGAAGTTTGTATGATGGTATAGATGACCTGGTAGATGCTTCATTGGAGGATACTGAGTTTGACTTGGGAATGAGTACATTGTTTAGGTGATACGTCATATTACATGATCTCGAAAGATTAAAATCGAAGGGTAATATAAACATTTTCCCCTCATATTCATACTTAAGGCATCGATGTAATGTTGAGGGAATACAAAGCATAATCCATATCCATATTCATCTTAAATGTATGTTATACTTGAACTCTCCTTCCACTACCTACAAGATTTAAGGGATAGTTTTAGCACCTAGATTAAGAGGAAGGATGGCTATACCTAGCATGGGGGAGATAACATCATTGAAAGAACATAGTACAACTTGTATCTCGGTGACGATAGTATCTGGAAAGAAAAGTCAAGGTTAAAGGTGAATGATGATATAATATTCATAACAACACCATTTTCAATCATGAGCTTTTTTACAAGGACATAATTTTTTCGGGAGGTAATAAATAAGAGAATATTGTGCTCTTCAAGTAATAATGATGGTGTCTAAGAAGTTTTTATGGAGATGGAAGAAAATATTTTGAGAGTTCCTACTAGTTTTCAAAATATTTTTGGGTCATCTTAGGGCACTATTGTGATTGAATGGATTCAATCATGGCTTGTTTATGTGAAGGCAAGGTTTGGATTAACTCATTTAATAAAATTTTAACCGTTTCATGGTGTATTTGTTTAATAATGACCTTCTATACTATTTTATTGGGTTATGTAGATGGAGGAACAAAGACGATGACTTTAGGCTTAGGTGGTGGTACTTAATGATATGATTTTGGGGCTGAAGCAAGAAATGGTGGGTTTATTTTATTTTGAATATTCATGTTCATAGGTACATGATCAGTAGTTATACAAACTATATCAATTTTGTGAGGGGTGATATTTTTAGGATACTCATTAGCGGTAGTGGATGATGATGTAGATACAGGAGTTTTGTGTGTTTTACGAGAACTCTTGGTTTTTACAAATCAATAGGAATAAGTCCTTTATCTCAGATTATTAATGGAAACATGAATGGATTTACAATCCTATAAAAATTTCATTGTATGTGATGGTAATCATAAAAATCTTCATAGTTATACAAGGATGGCTTCCAACGTTGAGAATGAGATGGTTTAAGGGCGAGTGTTACAAGTTATAGTTGAAGAAGCTTGTAAATGGTTGATGAGTAGTATCCATTCGATGTTGATGTCGAGGGAATATGTGTTTCATTTGACTTGGTAGGTGGGGTTAAGGTTTTTCTAATAGGTTGTGGAGGAATTGCTTTTGATTGTGGAAGTGGACCGGTAACTTATATGAAGGATGTTGTACATGGATAGAAGTTTGAGATGTTGGTTTCTCGAGTTAGGAGTAGGAAGGCCATGGGATATGATTATAACCTTATTAGATTGGGTTGTGATGGGATTTTTTAGATTACATGGATGGTATTAAGATATAAATTCATCGTAGGATCTTTTCACAATTTGTATTAAAGGTTATTTTTGTGATATCTGTGAAGTGTACATAGATGGGCCGGGTCATGTGGATAAAAAGGTTGATTTTGTATTGTGGATTTTGTAGATGTTATGGATTTGGTATCTAGAGTTCTACTAGAATATGGTATAGATGTTGGTTTAGTTTTAGAGTTTATCAATGTCGAAAGTGGTTTCTTAATAACTTAGTTTACGTATGATGAGATTAAATGTTATTGGTTTATGGTTCAATAATTGGTGAAGAATGATTAGGGAATGGTTTCTTGAAGAAGTCAAGGTTCTGATTTTGATGTGTGTTAGGTTATAAAGTTGTAAGTCACCTTTATCAATCAAATCCTGAATGAAATTATAGAATGAATGACATATCTCAATATCATGGCCTTTAACTCTGTGGTACTTGAAATAATTGTTAGCTTTGTACATGTAGGGTTTTAAAAAAGGGTGTCAATAAAACATATGGGTGGAAAGGTGATCATATTATGAGTCAAAACTTATCAAAAACTATACTATATGACTCACCAATGAGGGTGTAGTTTCCTTGAGGTCTTGAACATTCAGTAGTCAAATGTTCTTTGAGAGGATGATTTAATGACCACTACATTGAGTGAGGATTTGGACTTGTCTTGACTGAAAGAGGGTTTTGATGTAAATTAAGATTTTGATTTCTTTAGTATAAGTTTGACTCTTACTTCTTCGAGAGCTTAAAGCTTGAGTTTACAAGCCATTGTAAATTATTTGTCAAACATCCGAAATGATTAAATTTGAAGTGTGGATGAGATGTTTTTAGTGCAAGATTGGGAAAATAATTCAATCAACTCAATTTGTGGGATGGAAAATGATAGCTAGTTGATGATACCCCTGCAATGGGTGATAAATTCCATGATGGATTCATCCTCAAATTGTTTAATTGCATATAAGTTTGTAATAGTAATCTAACAGGATATATTTCTTAAAACATGTTCAAGGAAAAGTTGGGCAATATGAGAGAATTATAAGAGAGATTACTACAGTAGGATATTATACCGAGTCTGGGAAAGGCTAGCTAGAGATATGGTAAATGTCCTAAGTAGTAAGTCTTGATCATGAGATATGAAATGACATTTGTGACAGAAGTCCCGTATATTTTGCTAAGGATCCTCCTTACTATAAAATTTGAGGAACATAGGGATTTCCTAATGAGGAGGGTAGGATTTATACGGTATTTATTGATGGATAGGTTCATTGCATATATGTTCATATGATACGGTATTCTTATGACCCATAGAATTAGCCTCAGAGTTTATATTCTATTAAATAAGGCTCCATTGGTGGTTTTTATTTTTAGTGGATGAAGATCAACTAGATTGATTATCCATGGGTTGATTAGGTTATTGTTATGACTGATATTGTTTGGGGATATTTCTCTAGAAAGGGATATTCTTCCTAGGGGTGTTTATAGGAATGTTATAATTGGGTTGTTAGACTAATGGTTGTGAAATTTGGATATATTGATATTGGATATGCATAAATGGGTTGAAGAGTGGTTTTGAATCTTTTGGTATATGTTGAAAGGGAATAAATGCGTGAATAAGAGGTCGAGATTTTTGTGATACATATTGGAAAGGAAAAAAAGAATGGATCAAAGGTTTGGATTATTTTAGGGTATACTAAAGGGGGATTGAAGTATGGATAAGAGGTCAAGATGGTTGTGGTATGGGTACATAAAATGAGGGGATAGTACATGAATGTTGAGAGGAGGAAAGAAAAATAGAGATAGAACTAGTGTTCATTAGTGGGGTTGATGTTGGAATAGACATAAAAATGTTTTGAATGACCGATGTTTGTTTTTGAGATGGGGTTGATTGGGATATAATTTATGAGATGGTTATGGAACTTGTAGGGGATTTTGAACAAAAGATAGGGGACTAAAGGGGTCAAAGTGGATGATGATGAATTGACGTTGTTCTAAGGGGTAGTATATCAATATTAGTGGTCTACTAAGGAAATAGATTGTTGAATACTCATATCTTGTGAAGAACCTACATTAATATAAAAAGTAATGATAGGGATGGAAGATATAACATCATATGTTTTTGTTTGCTATTTATTGATAAGGATGTACGTGTTTTATGAATGGTTCATGTTGAATATCAATATGACGACGTGAGTAGGACAACAAGGGATTGAGTACATATAGTCATGGTTTAGGGTGAAAGGATAAAGATTCAATCCCCTAAAAGTAAGGTATGCACTAAGAGAAATAGAGTTTGCATCTAAGATTTTGGAGAAAATGAGATCCATTATATCAAAGAAAAGGGGCATTAATATGTCAAGTATTTAAGAAAAGGTGTAATGAATTCTACAAGGATAAGGTTTTTCTTAATCTAGGGGTTGTGAAGTTCATAGAAAGGTTTCAAATTGATTGATGATTCATTGATCATCTTCTATACGAGATTGAGCATGTTATAAGGGCTGAAACTGTTATACTTTTTGGAATTGGTTAATCATATCTTCGTAAGTTTGGATACGAGATTACCTGTCTTGTAAGAACCATAAAAAAATAAATCTAAACTAATTGATTAAAAATAAAAAAAGTCACATAGAGCAAGGTTTAATTATCTTGATTAATTTAAAAAAAGTGAAATGTGTAAAATGACTGATAGGGTCCTAGGAAATGGCCATTTAAGGATGGTTTTAGGAATGTTTAAGGATGTATTTTCCATTATACCCAAAGGTACATGAGGCCAAAAAAATGTGTCACTTCGAAAGAAAGGGCCCGGTATTGGGGCTTACCTCCTCAATTCACAAGACCACAATGATAAGGGATTAGGGTACTTATCCAATATAATGATAACCAAGATGATTATATTAAACCAAAATAGTGAGTCAACTTCCCTATTGGGTGTTGAAATCCCAATAGTTTCACTGGGGTGGAAGTGTTTCAATGAAAATTTTGTTTGATGTGGTTCGGTTGTGTGTGGATGGAGATTAAGTGAATGTAATAAGTTAATCCCCGATTAAATGTATGAGACCAAGCAAAATGAGAATATTTGTTTTAAGCCCAAAAGAATTATTGATTTGGTTGAGAATATAAGTCAAAAGTGAAATGTTTTAAAATAAAAAGAACATAATAAAACACACATATAAAACACTTCCTTTTTATGTTTTTTGGATTTTTATATTTTTAACAAAGTAAAAATGCAACTAGTAAAAATATCCCAAATCAAAACCTACAATGGTTAGCATAAAATAGAAAAGAGAAAGAGGAAATTATGTTAGAGGCTCACTAACTAAGTAATCATAAGTAGTCACACAGATCTTGGTGACTAAAAGGAATCATTGGTAATTTAAATAGATCATTAGGGATTATAGAGAAGAAGGCCTAGAATGAATAAAATTGATTTAACTGAATGAAAAGAGGGACTAAGGGCCCCATGGGGTGTTCAATAATGTACTGTAGAGAGTTTCTCATTTTTTGACTTTATCTTAGAAAAATGAAACAAAAAAAGATATTGACCTCAAAGACAAAGGGGTTTATCGATACTTGTGTAGATTGATGTTGATGTTGATTTTGAGGATGATTTGAAGATACAAGTATGAATTAATGTGTGAGCTATCTTGTCCTGAAAAGCACTCTGTAATCAAAGGCACTAAATAACAATGGATTAGACAAATGAATACTCAAGTTTTCCAAAGAATGGTGGATTCCAAGAATCTAAAGGGACTTCTTTGTAGGATATCATCTCAATTTGTAACAATCAAGTGCATTGATAAAGATGTAGATAAGATATATAATAGACCAAGATAGATATATAGATAGAAAAATGAAGCTCTAGAACTCTAAATCAAAGGGCAAGTCTTGTGCATCATCAAATGTGGCACAAAAAAGGGTGGATGCAATCAAATTGACTCAAAATAGTCATACCATAAGTCATCACTCTCTTGCTTGATTTTGTGAAGGAATGTAATTAGATCTTTTATGTCTTATTCATCCACAAAAATGTGTATTGCATAGAGTGAAAGCTCATAAATAATATTGTAATAATCCAACAAAAATGGTTAGTAGACTATAGTAAGGTCATAAATACTTGTGATTGGATGCGAATGGCCAAGAACTACCATCTCTCGATAGATCCATGTTTAGAAATAACATGTTAAAGGCATGGATATTGAAAAAAATGATATAAACCGACTAATTGATTAAAATATAAATTTTTACAAGAATCATTGGCGAGATCAAGATAATAATTGATGACTATGATAATCGTTAGTTATTACTTGTAATCGTTATTGATTACTACTAAAATGACTAATTTTAATAAAAATGAGAAATAGAGGCCTAAATTGATAATTTTGAATGCTTTTTGATGTTTAATAAAAACATTAATGACATAATGACATAGCTAATTACCTTTAGATACACAATGGGGATAAACTATGTCTCAAATTATCGATTAGAAATGGTTAATGTTGATGTTTTGTTGTTTTACTTCCTTAAGGTTGATGGATAAATTTTACTACCAAAACATTCAATTGATAGTTTCTAGACACCGATACAATCTTGTGATGATCTATAAAGTTCTTTTAATTCACTAAGGAGTCAAAAATGTGGTGTAGACATGAGAAAAATCTTTATGAAGATCCCCGGGTAAGAAGGAAAAATAGTTATTTATAATCACTAGTGATTGGTTAGAATTGTTGGCGATCAATCTTTTTCGGGGAAAACATTTCAAAAATTGTTGAAACTTTTTCCAAACGTAGGTTTTTCATTTTTAATGAGGGAATATGATTATGTGGGACGTTTTAGATGAGTTGGGCAGATTGAAATATAGGAATAAAACAAATTTAATTTGTCTTTAAATATCTAGGGTAGATTTTAAGTGGTTAGGTGGTTTTAGGGGTAGTAAATAATAATTCCTTGAAGGTTTATGATGTTTTTTACAAAGGTATAAATATAGTTAGTTAGGATTAAAAAAACAAATGAGAATAAAGGTGTATATAATGTGAAAATAAGTGGGTTTAATTAATTTAAGTGTATAAAATATGAAATAGGCGGGATGACAAAACCCGGTGTCTACATTTTCCCCTTTTTGTTAAGTAGTTCTTAGCGAAGGAACTACTAGGCAAAAATAGTATGAGGTAAATCTTATCTTTTATTGATGATCTTCGAGATGCATATAAATGGGTTAAAAATGTGATCGCTGACAATGATCTATGGAAACACCAAGAAGTTTTTTTTTTTTTCCTCTCTATCCCGTGATTATCAAGGAACCCTTCAAAAATAAGGTTTGTATTTATTCATTATGTTGAACCCATATTCCAACACAATTCACATGTATGTTCTTAATGTTACTAATTAATTAACAAAGTGGGTGGAGGGTACTACAACCAAGGAAACCAAATCTAAAACAATGTGTAATTTCATCAAAGAAAACATCATACTAAGATTAATTGTACCAAACAATATAATTGTAGACACGAAATCACACACTTTGGGTTATTTAGTCTTGGTCTCATACGACTATTTAGAGGGACTTTAATAGAATAAAGTAATAATCAACCCTCATCTTTTCCCATCTTCTTTTATTTTATTTCATCATTCCCTACCTTTTACATCAGCATGCCCATTCATCTTTCATAATTTCCCATCATTTTATCCTCGAATGAGGTACCTGGGTAGCAATCTTGGGGCAGCCATGGTCACCCTGTCCCACCAAGTGTTTTACCACGGTCCCACCAGGTTTTCCCCGTCCTTTTCTCCCTTTCCCGCCACTTTTTGGGAACTTTTTGACCATTTCATCATTGGAATTTTCTTGTGGTCATCCTTGTGTTAGGTTATGAAAATTATATCAATATAACCCTCTAAATATAAAGTTATGAAACCATAATGGTTGACTAAGCATTATCACTACTATCACTCCACCTAGAGTTTCATCCATCTAATACATTGGAGATCATTTTGATCTAGATAACTCCATCACTGGGACATCTACATCACACGCAACGTAGGGGAGAATTTATTTTATTCCATCCAACATTCTATTACATTTTTCTAAACATAGATAACTTGCTACTACACAAAGTGCAACTAGCAAAAGAGCAACCTAGGGCGTGATCACAAAAAAACTATATTTGGGTCTTGAATGAAGTGCAACACTCAGCTTAGTAAGTCTACTACCGTGGTAGCTAAGGTTATTCGACTCTTGCATATGCATTTTTTTAGGAATTGATGCTTGTTTATGATTTTGTAGATCTTTTCTTCATCTTGGAATAACATTGACTTGTTAAGAAGTGTAGCGAGTTTGATGTGACAGAGAGTAAGGGGTTTAGAACATTTTCATAAACTATGAATATCATTTCTGGAGTTGTATAGACCAAGGCACCTAGTTTGTAGACAAGAGAACCCTAGTCCTTCTGTAAGAGCTCCATTAAATAGAATCAACCCAGATCCACTCTTTTTAGGGATCCTACACGCCTTTCGTGCTTCCTGATTCTCCAATCAGCTCTGTGACATAGTCCTGTGAGTATCTTTTATTTAGCTGAGTTCTTTCTTCTTCTCTTTGGTATATTATGGTTTTTATTTCCATTAGTTTAATTTTTGGTTCATTTACATACTACTTTACTACGCTTATTTTTACATTTATATCTCCTCCGAGATTACATTAACTAATGTAACTAGCATATATTTACATTTTAGTTAATTAATAATAACTAACAATGTTATTTACTTTTCTGTAATAGAATTGATTTAATTTTTTAGAATCTTATTATTTCCTATCTCACTCTATTTATTACTATCCATAAGGAATAAAAACATTATCAATATTTTTTGGAAGCTAATAGATATTAATAAAAGAGATTGGCATAAGAAAATATATGACTCATTATGGGCCAATTGAACCATGCCAAATAAATACATAGGAATATCTCCTTTTTAGTATCCATATGGACTTGAACCTCAAATCCTAATTTCCCAAGAGCTACTTTCCTAACAACTAGTGAAGGTAGTGGAAAATGGAGAATACTTTCATGCTCTTGATAAGAGGATTTTTTATCTAGAAAATATGAATGAATATTGACTAAATTTTTTTGATACACTAAGAAGGAACTAGTGTAAGGTAAAAATGATCTTTGATATAAAAACAAAAGACACAAGCTTTCAAATTAGAGGTTGTTAGTGAAGTAATTTGTTGTATGGCATATTAGTTGATTTCTACTAATTCTCACGAGGCTATGCCCATCCTTGTGTATGGGTGGCTCACATTATTGAATATAAAATAATATTATCGTATTTATTGATGTGGGGTGAAAAAATAGGCTAGAGATCATATGTGAACAATTCACTCGAACCTAGGGTAAAGTGATTGTATGGGATGCAAGGAGGAAATAAAAATTATGAGGGGTGAAGGAGATAAATTAAGTAAAGGAAGGTTATTGCTGTGAGTATGAAAATTAGAATTCACACCCAATAATTGGAGTAATTAAAAATTCAATTAAAGAAAATCTATCTAGTGAAACAAACAAACCAAGACACACAATTCTTTTGATTCATTCATCAAAGATACACATATTTTTCATGATCATTATACTTACAAAGTAAATAAGAGAGAAAATAGAGGAACACATAGGAAAAGGGAAATGGAAGAAATATAGATTTTATTTCTTGTGCATTGATGATACAAATTTCAACAACAATCCACAATTTCTACAAAGTGAAAATTATAAAAATTTAGGATCCTTTGAAATTGAGAAGCCATCCCAATTTATAACAATGTGAAATTACCTTTTGTCTTCCCCAAATGACTCTTGATGTTACTATTCCACTTATGAGCTTTAAATTTAACCTATAAGATAAAAATTTAGTATGGATCTTATAATTTTGAGAGAACACTTTTATAAATTACAAACATTGTTAGTTAAGTGAGTAAGACAAAATCACATGATTGTGTACAATGAATAATTAGAGGAAAGGGAGAGAAAAGGAGAAGGGAAGGTGATTGATTAATATGAAAAGGGAAATGTTTCCAAAACTAATGAAGAAATTCCCCTGTGATGGAAATATTTGAATATTCATGCTTCCCGATGAAAATTATCTAGAATGGGATCTTGCTCCTTGAATTCATTACTTGAATTGAGCTATCGAAACTATAACAATATCTTCCTTTGGAATAAAACACAACTCAATACCATGATGCATGTCATAGGAAATAAATGATATTCTTACATTGATGAACCCATTCTTTTTGATCTATTGAAATTGTAGCAATGGAAATTCTGATGTTTGTTAGGGACTCTAAGTTATCTTCATCAAGGAAGTAAAGTCACTTGCATATTTCTTTACTCACTCTTGTAAATAAGAAATGAGTTCTTCTGATGATGAATCCTCAGTGAGAGGAGGGAACTAAAGATTTTTAGCACAATTTTAGATATCGTTCAAGATCTTGAAAACATGTTGTCCACAATATTCCAACTCAGACATTACATTCTTGAGCATTCCATATTTCATATCTATGATGCAGATCCAAACTTGAGATAAGTTCTCTATAACAGATGAAAAATGTTCTTACTCAAGAGCGTGTGATATTTGAAGGATATCATCTCAGATAATATTAGAAACCTCATCCATGTGAATGAACTATTTTTCAAATCCCTCTTTTACTATATTTACTTCGACAATTATGCAAGATCATACTTGATGAGAGAAATGATATTTGTAAATAATGCCTTACCTTGCTCAATGGTTTTATTGATCAGTTTCTCATTTGAGTTCCCTTACATCACATAGCCTTGTGCTATCTTAACCCCCTCATGATCAACACTACTAATCAAAAAGATATCTTCAAGTGGAAGAGAAAATGTACGATTGGGCTCCAAGAAAGATTATATGTGAGTAGTAAGGGTTTTTACCTATTCTTTAAGCTATATGATTATTTTCTTCTATTCTTTGTTATGATAAAGGACATAGGAAGTGGATTCATTGAACAAATGAGAGTGACCCTCATGTGATTATTGGCCCAATGAGATGCAGTTAGATCATAGTCTGATGGAGTCATGTCCTCAATAGGCTTTTAATTCCTCGACCTAACAACTTCAAAAAATAGATAACGTGAGGAGCCACATAAGAAGTAGGATGTTGTTTTTTCCTAATTTATTCACATGGATTTTAGTGTTATTTAGATTGCTTCAATACTACACATGATTGCAAGATTCTTTGTTCTTGACTCACTCGTGTGTATTTCTTGAATCTGTGGAAAATGATCTTTAGGAGTTGACATGATGTTTTTCATTGGAGAAATTTTAGTTGCTTACTATGGAATAAAATATTGATCACCGTGAGGAATATCTGACCTCAAATAATACATACATGGATACTTATGTAGAGAAATATGTTGTTATGAATCAACCCTTCTTGTCTTGACAATCTCAATCAAACAATTCTCCCTAGCTCACCCAAATCGCTCTCCCACCTCACCCGGGGTGCATTACTTCAACCTAATTAAATATTTATAATGATTAAATTTAGAGATCTTGTATTTTTTGAATATTAATTAGATTTCAAAATGTCTCTTATTTTTAGTTCATGCACCTTGTAACATTCTACCTCACTCTTGTATACAACTATAATAAGAAATATTCCTCGAGATCCTCACGAAGGATAGATTTCCTTCTTTGAGCTATGGCATCATCTCACAACCATATGATGATGTCAAAAATAAGAAATATGAATGAAAATATAGAAAAATACAACTTTTTGCACACAAAACAAACACTTTTTATATTTGGCAAGTTGAACTAAGACCTAGTATTTTGGAGTTTTTGGAATGTTTTTCTCAAATTTGAACTTATTGGTAATTTGGAATACTCAAATCGAATCTAATGATGATTCTTATATATTTTTTGAAACTTTATATATTTATAAATTTTCCTTTGATTTTGCATTATTTTCCTTTTTCCATTTTTAGTAAAAATTACCTAGTTTGTTGTCGGGCTTTTGTTTTCTAGGTGGATTATTAAGATATATTTTAATTTTAAGGAAAAATTATATTTTTAGTAAGATATGGCACCATATAATTAAGATTTTTACGAATTAAAATTCCGCAACTATGATTGCAACAAAATTTACATTACTAGATTAGGCTCCTTATTATTATCTTGTGCTCCGAATTTTAACTCAATTTGGCAACAAGATTCTCTAAAAACTAAAAAAGAAAAATCTATGGCCTAAAACAAGGGATTTATGCCATAAAAAATTTTATTAAATATTTCAATTTATTGCTACTTAATTCTTGAAGAAATTTGGGATGGAGAATGAATGTGAAAATCTCATTTAGATTCGTTTCACCGGATTAGAGATATGAATATTTCAAGTTTTGAAGCATGGAGACAATTTGGGAAAATTTGGGCATGGTTTTGGATAAATTTAAAATTTAATAGAGTTTTTTCAGAATTTTTCATGGTGTTCATGAGAAAATATTAAATGTATAAACGTTAATTTTGTGTTAAAATCTTCCCGTATCACTTTAGGTTCACATGAAAGGGAGAAAGAGGAGCAAAGAAGGTAGTGATACTTAGCAATTTTTTTGGATTTACTTCATCTTTTAATGGGGAACATTTTTTTGTCCCAACTATCCCAAAGGGACAAGATATTTGGTGTATAAATGTTTTCCTTGATGTGAACATGACAATCGGCGGGGTTTGATTTCCCAAAGGAGGAAAGAGAAAATGCTAGCGCTAGCACCTAGAGGATGAGACTGGATCACATGAAGTACCATGGAAAGACTAGGAATGGGGTGAATTACTTTTTACCTACTGTTCCAAAGGAATGGGACATATGCAACATAAATATGTACCATCATGTGGAAGTGACAAGTGGCGGGATGTGATTTGATGAGGCGAGGGGAATGGCTAAAAATACCTTGCAAAGCCTTTTCAAGGTCATGTGCGTAACCATGGGCCAAGAAAAACATGGGGAAATTTTTTATGTACTAATTACCCTAAAGGGATAGGAAATATGTGGTATAAAAATATGCCTCACCATGGTTTGACAAGTGTCAAATTGTGATTGTGGCAGAGGAAGGTTTGAATAGGGGTGAAAAGGAGCATAACATGTATTACGAGCTTCGCGGGCATCATATGATGGTCCAGGAGGGGAAAAATAGGGTTGGGAACATTTTTTCATCACAAATATCCCAAAGGGATGGGCTAGATGGAATAGAAAATTATTCCTCAACTAAAGGTGACATATATCAACAAGTGAAAATGGCTAAGTCTTGAAAGGCTTTTTTTGAGAAGATCCTTTAGAATGGATTTTCCAAAACTTTACAAGGAATGTTTTATCACTTATTTTTATGAAATTTATTCCAAATTTTTTTAGATGAATGGTATGGTTCCCACAATCCAATTCTTCCCCGAAACCCCCTTAAAATATCATTTTTCTCTGGAAAGTATGGTATGTCTACCGAAAATGGGTTGTGGGAAGAAGTTCGTGGGTCTTGTGAAATATATGAAAGTACCATAATTTAGATAATTTAATTAAATTTCTAATGATATTTTTTTATCCCTAAATATTTACTCGAGCTCTAGAATCATCTCCCGAATCTTAGGCACTATTTTAAACTTCAAGATCCTTCACCTTCGAAACCCACTTTCCCGAACTTATGTCTAAACCTTAAAATATTCCCTATTTTTTAAAAATAAGTTACAATATGCTATTAGCTCCTAAATAAGACTTCCTGATGAATTCGGTCATTCAAATTTTCCTAAATTTTGCACAAATTTCTTATAAAGGCTAGAAATAGCCTTTCTTGGAATATCAAGAATGTGCCTTAAGAAAAATGCATCGAAAGAAATTCATGACCTTTTTTTTCTTATTTCAAGAACTTGAAAAAATTTACTACAACAAATATATTCAATTTTAGGATGGTAATAGGAATGACATAGAGGGAAAATGATCCGAATAGGTGCATAGGAGGGTTTATAAGTAAATTTTTGACACTAGGGTATAATTGCCGTGTTTCAACGTTGAATTTTTCCCTAACAAAAGTACATGATAATAGTTGGATCTTTCTTGGGGAAATGTTTTGGATCAAGTGTATTAAGGAAATATCATGGAAGAACCCAATAATATCAAGGTAGTGTGTGGACTAGTGCCTTTCCCATTGGGTTATGAAGTCATTTCTTCTAAACACACAAATAGAAAAACAGATGGAAAGGGAAACACCCCAAAAGTGGGAAAACATAAAACGGAAATGAAAATTATGTTACATGGGGGATATTTTCAAAATAAGGGAAAAATTTAAACATACCCGAAAACGGATTGGGAAAAGTACATACCATCACATAACAATAGACTTAATTATGACCTCGTGAAGTGTAAAAATACATAACATGCTCCTTTGATTGCTTTGCATGGCTTGAGGAGAAGGATAAAAACCAATATTAAATCATCATACTCAAAAGTAAATGAAAACATTATTTCATCCAATTAGAAATTTGTTACCTTCTTGGAACTCTTGTTTATTCTAGCTTCCATTTGATGTTTTGTGAAGATGAGAATCTAATCCTCCATGTTCTCAAAGGGGAATGTCGTATTTATCCGAGAAACGTTCAAAATACTTTAATTACAACATAAATTAATTACTTGAATAAAATAATCATTTAGGATGAGTGAGAAAAGATTTATTCTCCTCCCAATAAAAAACTTCTTGGAAAATTTCAATTTTTTGTTCAGACAATTACTTTTAGGTATGGAGGAAGCTATTGGCATGTACTTATATAGGTGTTGTCATTGATGAAAACAAAATTAATGAAAAATTTAATGGTGGATTAGGGTCAGATGTTTATGTGGACAATGTATACATTATGGTTCAAATTTGTAAATGATGCTACCATGTGATTCTACGAGGATTGCTTAATCTTATAAGCCCGTTCGTGTGTTCTAGCTAGCCCATTTGATGTTGCATGGTTGTAGGATATTTTTGGTTTCTTGAGAATCATTTTGGAATTATGAATATAAGTTTTGGAGAGTTATTAGACACTCACATCAGTTGCAAGGTGTATATTCAGGTTGGTGATCATGTTTCAAGTGCTCATTTAGAGGTATGGATGCTAAGTGGTATCAAACTAAGGTACGAGATATAAGAGCTCATTAATGCATTTATATAATATTATAATGTTGTAAAAACTATGTATGGTTAATTTTGAGTGATTTTATTATGTGTTATAGTGTTCTTCCAGATGCCCCTAGCTTCTAAAGTGCAAAATCCTAAGGGGTTGCTCTGAAAATCTTTGTCTAGAGAGTTTGATAGATGGTAATAAAATTATTATGATTGGATATGTTAGTGTGATGTTTAATTGTTCTTTGAGACACATTTCGTGATGTTAGGATGTGAATTTATCAAGATATGATGGTTTTGATGTGACAAATTCAAGAACTAGTGCATTTCCCGCTCAAATTTGATCTTTTGATGCTCACACTGAATTGTGTGATTTGAAAGGAGCCTTTTGGATTTCAGAGATATTTCTAAATTAATTATATAATGTTTCACAAAAATAAAAATGTCATTTCATTTTCATGATTTAATTAATGAATGTTAAGAAGGTAAACAACTTTTTGTGAGTTTGAAACCCTAGCTTGAAAGAAGTATGGAAAAAAATACTTCCTAACCGACTAGAATTGATTCCTATTACATATATAATGATTTTAACATGTATACTAATCCTTAATATTTTCAAAAAGGTATGTTAGAGGTCATGGACATGAGAGGTCCGCACTCAAACAAGCCAGTTTATAAAGAAGAGTGTTTTGGGACAAGGTTGTCTAAAGGAGTTGTAGGCTAAATTGACATTGTGGAATTTATGTCATTTTTTATTTATGTCTAAAGAGATTTTAGGACATGTTTATGTAGTTACATGTTAATTTGAGCTCCATTCAGGTTGATTTGTCAAAGGATAGTTTTGAGGCAATAAAAAGCAATCTTCACTACATTGGGCATAACTAGAGCTACAAGTGGAGTTAGGAGGTGATTCAAGTTGTGATGGAAATAATATTAAGATAAATTTATATTGGTATAATTTTTGTATCATGATTATGAGTATTTATAAGGATTCTATATTTGTTTCTAGATAGTAATATTTTTTTCAATGGAGGACATGACAAGATCTCGCCAAATGTTTTGAGTTGGTTTGAAAATGATATGTATTAGGGGATGTTTGTTATCTCCTGGAATGTGAAGAGGGATAAATATGTCATCAAATTAATCATTTTGTATTTCTTTATTGTTCCTATATAGGTGTTAATAAGTTTCTCTTTGAAAATATATTTCTAGATTTGATTGGGTGAAGACAAAAGTTGATGTGGTGTCATTAGGTGATTGTTTCAAGACTTATAAATTTCTTACAAGTGTTTTACAGTCCTATAATTTCCATAAAATTCTCACGTGAAATATTTTGTATGTTTTGAAGTGATCTAGTGGCATAAATAAGTTTTTAGTGTCATGACGGGTGTAGGAAATAAATGTTTTGAGAAGAACAAAGGTAGTGGTCCCATTAAATGAAATAATATGATTGGTTGAGATAAATTGTGTCCATGTATGATGTTTAAATGTTAATTTAAATGTGTGTGTGATTTATGGGTCATTATTAATTATGGTTTTGATGTTAGGGAATTTTTATCTTTATGCCCATAGGGATTTGACTCATTTTTGGAGCATGAAATGATGTTTTTGGCTAGGCCGACCTACTTGGGTAACTTATGAATGTTATGTTTTGAATTTGGTATGTTTTTATGGTGTATGGGTCGAGCCAAAGGAGGGAAATATTTTGTGTTTAAATTTGAAAATTGGAGAGGCTATAAAATATATGATAAGCACATTTTTTTTAATCTTTTGAAACCCTTTAATTTTATTTTGAAGAACCCTTTATTCTGAATAAAAAAATATTCACCCTAGCCAAAATCCCTTGGATTTAATTGTATGTTAGTATATTGTTGTGTTTTCATGAGGAGGATTTAAACGAACTAAAGATGGAGAAGATTCCTTGATACCAAGTTGAAGAAGGAGGGCATATTTGGAGCTTTGTTCGTGGGTGATACCTTCATAGCATGTTGATGCAATTTTAGGTTTCAAGAATTTACACATCTAACAAAGTAAGTTGAAGGCATTTGTAAATTAGCACATCTTCATATGTATTCATGAGACAAGGTTGATTGTCTTGATAGCTCATGATTGTATCTTGTTGATCATTGTTGAAGACATCATTCATTCTCGATCTGATTTGAATATCAATAAAAGGGTAGTGATCTGATTTGAGTATCAATATAATTGATTTTGTGTATATCTTATGATCCTTTCTTTGAGTATGTTTCATGGTGAATTCTATTTTCTTGTGATTACACATTAATACTTGTGCTTCATGAGTTTGTGTGTTTGATATTCTAAAGTATAGTGTGGATGTTTTTTTGGGAAACTGTTTCACCCCCATAAGTCCTTGTCACTTATAATATAAACATCAATGGCATGACGGTCTTCATAATCCTCAAGTGCATATTGTAGCATGGAAACATGTTGAAGATAAGTTGGATATTTTGAAATGGTGAAATTTAAATAATTTGGCATCCATTGACAAAATTATTACACATCTCCAATTCTTCATTCGTAACAATAGTTTTCAAGACCTACCATCTCAAAATTGATCTTAACATCATTTTCAAAACTAAAATCTTAGATTTTTTCATAGAATAAGTCAACCTTAAGTGAATTTTTTAGAATGAAATTTTATTTTGCATTGGTAGAGAATAGAAAGGTGGTGAGAACAAGTTGACCATGTAAATACTCACAAAAGTCATGCGTCTATTCTCAAAATATTCTTCAATGAAAATTACCTCAACAATTTTCTTA
This sequence comes from Taxus wallichiana var. yunnanensis, assembly GCA_018340775.1. NCBI lineage: Eukaryota > Viridiplantae > Streptophyta > Pinopsida > Cupressales > Taxaceae > Taxus > Taxus wallichiana. The sequence continues at coordinate 691,953,137 of CM031244.1, read as the reverse complement.
ATATCATCCTCCATGGCAAGGATTTTTCTTCATGAGTGAGAATATTCATAGAATTTTTAAGTATCCCTTTTCTTTTACATTTATCATATTCTTCATAAAAAAGTAAGAGGAAGACTTACCTTCAATTTTTCTCTCATCCACCCATGTATTAAGGAAGACATAAAGATTGTCCATTTGTCCGTGTTATCATCAAAAATTGATCCATGCAAAGGAGAAAAATAACTTGCATCGTAATTATCTTGCATTTCATGACCAAAGTTAGGATTTTAAGATAGAGTTAATGGTATTCTCATTGCTTCCATAGTATTTAAAATTTCTTGGATGGATTTCACTTCCAAGCAGTTTATACACTTATTCTCACCTTTACTAGAAATCTCACTGCATTAAGATTCAAGGATATCATTGAAATTATCATTCAAACATTTCCACGATACATTTGAAACATCCTCATTAACTTGCTCAATTCATTTTTCATCCAAGGATCACATTCTTCAAATAATGGGCATACTTCATTCTCAACATTCTCTGACAAGGAGAAGAGATCCAAGTTATGTAGGGAGGGAAGACCTTTGAGCTCAAGATCCATTACATCATGCTCACTATTGTAGGTAGAGAACCGAGGTAGGGTATAAAAACCTTCAATTTCATCTTGAGTATTTATTGTATCATCCTCTTGTTCACAAGGAAAATGATAGATTATGTACTTACTATGATGATTATTATTGTGCTCCTTGAATGAGGGTGGTAAAATCATCTCTTCAGAAAGGTCATGCTAAATTTTCTCATCCTCCTTGGATTCTAGAAAAAAATGATATCTTCCATTTATTCATCCATGATTTAATTAGCAAGAGAATTTAATTCTTTAACTTTCTCCATTTAATCATTCATTATTTCTATATCACTTAAAGAGTCAAAACTGAAAGAAGATTAACCATGAATACATCAAATTCCTCATCTTTGGTCTAGGATGAAGGATAAATTTTTTGTACTTATTCATTGTTATTGGAGTCTTATGAAAGAATTAGACTATCTATTTTGCACTAAGAATATTCCTCTCTTAAATCCATTCTTTCTCTAATGGGATGTGCCTCAAGCGAGAGTGAGTTGATAAATTGATATTCAACTATCTTATATCTTCCTCATCATCCTCTAAGGTGATAATTTTACTATCATTGGAAGGTGAATGGATATGAAATTCATGAGAAGTACACAATAATCATTCAGGGGATGAATACCTCATAGTGTGGATAGTCATTAGGATCTTCTTGAGTTTCTTCTTCCTCAAAATTATGAAGTGCTTCAAGATTTTCATATCTTCTTTGGAAGGCTAACACATACTTCCAAAATTCATGATAGGCTTCAAGATTATAATTTCCCTTTTTTCATTTTGAATTCTTTACACATATTCTCTTCTCAAAATATCCATTTCTTCATCACCGCATACAATAAAATCATCTAGAGGAAGGGAAATGAAAGACAATGTTATGAGTTTCTTAATCAACTGGATGAATTTAATAATATTACCTTCAATGGATTCTTCATCCTCATGTTACTCATATAACATTTCATATCCTTTATGAATTATCTTCATCATGTTCAAGATTTTTAATCATTAGCAGTGAAATCCCCAAAGCTTCTTTCCTCTTGTAGTACTTTTTAAGAATTTTATTCACCATGACTTGAAAATCTTATCTATTATGGAAAGTATTTTTATGGATAATGAAAAGATGTTACAAACCTTCTTTCTTATATATATTTCTTGGCCTTGGAACACCCCAGATATAGTGGTTCCTTGTCGAGAGATACCAGATGTTATAACTATATACTATTGTAGCTCACCTCAAGAGGAAATATTAAGTCTCGGTTAGAGCCCTCATCTATTCGAGGTTGGGCATCGACAAAACATTATAAAATGAGGATGATAAAACATATTCATTTCTTAGTAATTATCAACTTCTTCTTCACTATCACTCATTAGCATCAATCTCTAATCTTGAAACTTTTTCATTGTATTAGAGAAACAAATCTAACACGATTAGTTCCTTGATGGATTTTCCTTTAAAATCTATTTTTCTTTGAAATATGAATTTTTTGTTTTATTAGTTTAATTTTTTTTTTAAATTTTGCAAGGTGTACTTTGGAAAATATCTCCCCAATGGATTCGCTAAAAATTGTTGGCGAAATAAATTATTGTATGAGAAATTAGTTGATTTCCAATAATGCTCACGAGGATACACCCCTCCTTTTTATGGGGAGGCTCCCATTATTGAATGTAAACTAATCTAACCTTATCTATTGTTGTGGTATGGCCAAATAGGTTAGAGATCACACATGAACACTTTACTCGAACCTCTGAAAAGTTTTTGTATGGTGTATTAGGGAGGAATTTTTAACGGTGAGAGGTGAAGGACAAAAATTAGAAAAGGAAGGTTATTACTATAAGTAGGCACAAGTTTAGTTCACACCCAATATTTGAAGTAATTAAAAATTAAATAAGAGTAAAGAAAAACAATCCTATCTAGTTATAGAAAAATCCCAAACACACAATTCTCATGGATTCATTCATCCAAGATAAAAAGATCTTTCTTGATCACTATACTTACAAAGTGCATATAAGAGATAAAATAGAGGAACACATAGGAAAAGTGAAATGGAAGAAATTTAGATTTAATTTCTAGTCCATTGATGATAAAAATTTGAACAAAAAAAATCCACAATTGTGACAGAGTGGAAATTCCAAAAATTGAGGATCCTTTGGATGGAGAAGCCATCCCAATTTATAGCAATGTGATTTGACCTTTCATCTTCCTTGCACGTGACTATATTCATGTTTCTATTCCACATGTGCTTTTCAATTTCCCTAGAAGAGACAAATTTAGTATCTCTCTTATAATTTTGAGAGAATATTTTTATAAATTACAAATAATATCACTAAGTTAATAGGAAAAAATATCATGATTTTGTAAAACGAATAATTAGAGCAAAGGAGAAAAGAGGAGAAGGAAGAAGTAACCACATCTAATGAAGAAACTCCCATGATCAAGAAATTTTATAATTCATTCTTTCTAATGAAAAGTATTTGAAACGAGCACATGTTTCTTAAATTCCTTGTTGAATTGAGCTATCACAAATATTAACTTATCTTCCTCTAGAATACAAATGCAAATCAACACATTATTCCATGTAGTGGAGACATCACTAATCTTATTGAATTGAGAAACCAATTCATTGTGGTCTATTACAATCAAAACAAATTTTAAGGACCCTCTAAAAATACCATAGAAAATAATTGGAAAATTTTTGATAAACACTTTCGAAAGTAAGGTGAATCTTAGGAAAAATTTCTTTTTAGGATGTATATTTTTTTTTGTAAAAGATAGTGAAAGATTTCTATTGTAGAGAAATAAGAATTTTAAAAAATGCTATAAGTAGTAAGAATTAAACAATGCTACCAGCTACCATCCAAGAGTATTTTAGAATGCTAGTATAATGCTTATCCCCAAGAGCATGTGGGCATTAATTTTCCATGTTTTAATTTACCATTTTACTTCCATTTTCTCAACACACCTTTTACACATGGTAAATCAAATTAAACACAAAAAATTATCATTTTCCACACCGATTCTACATGAAATATAAAAATGGAAAATTAATGTCCACATGTTACTCTTGGTTGGTAGCAAGGATACTGCTACTATATGGTAGCATGTATATTGCTATCAATGACGGTAGCATTTTGTGTTATACCAATTTGGTAATGTGCCACCAATACTAACACATGGACAAAAAAATTTAGCTTTCATGTTGTATTAACTTTCCCTGTGGAAGATAAAATCAACACACATTTTCTCTTCCACATAGAAAATTAATGAGTCATTTTAATGAATGAACATACATTTCCTCTCTAAATTAATGTTTATATATTATGTTTTTGCAATAGCAGATATTTTTTCTTATTTTCTTTCTCTGAGGGTGTTTTTGTTTGGGCATTGTGTTTGTTCTCAAGGATTTCTTGTGTCTCTATAAATTTGTTTTATTGACATGTCGGTTTTTGTGTAAAGTGGTTTAATTTTCTATGTGAGAGTTCAAATAAATGTCATAGATCCGATCTTTTTAGAGATTTCAAAAATGAAAACACCATCGTTTTCCATAATTGGTGGGTTTTTCTCTTTTTTTTTCTTTATACCTATTGGAATGCTCATTCTAGTCATAGAGTGGTACATTTCTCACTTTATCAAGGTGATCATTAATACCAGTGACAAAGAAATCTAGTTTTACATACTCTTAGTCTATGGAAAATTGAAGGTTATATATTTATATTACATGACACAATATTCATGGTCTTGTATTTTCCTCTACCATATTTACATAATCTTCTCCAATTTTATTTTAAGGGAAAGTTATGCTCTTTATTTACAATGCAAGCCATATGTATCTTAATCCACCTAGACTATACATCTAGATCCATTTAAATTTTCTACGCATTACTGCCTATGTAATTGATGTAGAAAAGAAACAAACAATAAATTATGTTGCACCAATGATGAAATATGTTGTTTTTCATTTTTATTTAATTTTTCTTCTTATTATTATTACAAGATGAAATTTTACATATCAATTATAAATGAGGTATGTAATCAAATGTAAACTATAAAATAAGCTACATATCTGTAAATTATGTACAATCATATGTAAACTATAATACAAGTTACAAATCTTTACAATAATCACATTCAAATTAAAATTATGTAATAAAATGTAAGCTATAAAACAATCGACATAATTTTACCACATTTTATTGGTCGATAACATGAATTTATGATACCAACCAAGAGCGTGAATGTATTGTACAAGCCATTAGCATGAATATATGCTACTATTGAGTAGAATATATTCATTCTACCGATGGTGGTAGCATACATTCATGTTATTGGTAAGTATCATGGATTCCATAATAGTTAGAATTTACATCTTACTTACAAAGAATTTTTGTCGATCTTTAACTTGCACACAAATAAGAATTGCACTTTGATGTTTAATATTATAATTATTATTTTAAAATATATGTATATATAGGCTAATAATGTAAAATTTTATTTTGTGGTAAAGGTTAAATTAACATAAATAGTCCGCTATTATTTTTAATGCTTGATAAAAGACCCAAAAAATAACTTATACCCATTACCTTTAGGCAAGAAAGAAATCTTCTAACCCATAAAATTCACTAAAACATATTTTGAAAACTCTAATATTCATGAAATAACAAAGATTAGCTTCTAAAACTTTCCCTCATTACAATTGTATTAACGAAACTTCTTATATTAACTAGTGATTCTAATTTTTCTTCATTGAAGGAAAGATATTCACCTACCAATTTCTTGACAAGATTTTGGAAAGAAATAAAGAAACCCTATGATTATAAATCCTCAATGAGCATAGGGATCCTAAGATTTTAAACAAAATTATAGACATCGTTCGTAATATTTAAAGTATGATTTCCATAAGAGTCCAACTCGGAGATTACATTCTTAAGCATTACATATTTCATATCTATTATACAAATCGGTTAAGATGAGTTCTCTATAGTGGATACAAACACATTATTACTCATGAGGGTATGAGAGTTGAAGGATATCATCTCGATACTAGTGGAAACAACAACATCCCTGAACAACAAATCCACACTCAATTGACAGAATCGAAAGAGCGTGAAGAGGGAGAAGTAACGCTACCAAAGAAGATGAGGAACTAACCTCTGGATTCATAAAGGTCATTTTAAAAAAAAGAGAATGAAAGGATTTGAAATGATCCTGAGAATCTCTCTACAAAGATAAGAAAAAAATATGGACAATCGGGACACCTCAACATCTAGAACTAATAGATCTTCTCGCAAGAAGACTAGTAGATTTTGGAGGTAGTTCTAAAAGAGGAAGGACCTCAAAAAAGCTCTTAGATCCAAGAGAATAAAGAGAGACATTCCAGATGGCATTCAACATCAATTGAGCCATCAGAATCCCAACTCCCAATCCTTCCAAATGAAGATTATTTCATGGAACATCTCGATGTCTAAATGGAAACTCCAAGAAGATAATCATTAAGGAGTTACGTGAATCTAGTAGTCCTAGTATTTTGATTTTGTAGGAAACTAAGATGAAAGCTAAGATCCTTGAAACTAATAAAAAGAGTTTTTGGGAAAACTCTAAAATGGTGGCGGTGGACTCTCAGGGATCCTCTGGAGGTTTGGCTACTCTTTGGGATAAAAGGCACTGTACTGGTATGGTTCTTAATGCTAGCACTAATCATCTTGCTATCAAATTTCATGCTATTGAGAACAATGGTGATTGGATCCTTTCTAACATCTATGCCCCTAATACGGTTAGTGGGAGATGAAAACTTTGGAATGATCTTAAGATCTTTAGAAACCAATATAGTATAGCTAACTAGCTTATCATGGGTGATTTTAGCTCTCCTCTAAACCCGGTGAAAAACTTGGAGGAATCTCCAAATTTTCTATAGGTATGGAGGAATTTGCTGATTTTATTGCTAAGCTTTAATCTCTTAGATGTGGATCTCCATAGGAATAGATACACTTGGAATAATAGAAGGTTGGGAAAAGATCTTATCCACATTAGATTGGATAGGGCCCCGATTTCTACTAGCCGGATTCTCGAGTCAGTCTTCCACCTCTCTTCCGCCTGACTAGATCGAGACCACAATCCGATTGCTTTAAATCTTCTCAATTGGACTAAACCCATCAGAAGCTCATTCAAATTTGAAAATATGTGGATGGAGCATGACAAAATCTATGAAAAATTAAAGAATGGTGGGTTCGGAATGGTGAAGGCACTGCTCAAATTAGATTGATTCAAAATCTCAAAAATGTTAAAAAGCAAGTTAAAATATGGAATAAAAGCGTTTTTGGCAATGTGTTTGATAATAAAAAGAAGTTAAAACAAAATCTCTAGGATTTGGAAATCAAAATGAATACAATGGGGAGATCTGTTGAAGACCAAACTAATGAAAAGAATATTCTTTCAGAGCTGCATACGATTTGCAGCAGAGAAGAATCCTTATGGAGACTAAAATCTAGAGCTATCTAGCTTAAAGAAGTAGATAGGAATACAATTTATTTTCATATGACCACTTTGAAACACAGAGCTTGTAATAGGATCATGGAAGTGGCTAAAAGTAATGGAAATATTATAAAAGATCCCAATAGCATCAAGGAAGAAGCTCTAAATTTCTATAAAAAACTTCTTAATGAGAGGAATATCATCAATGTTGAGGCTAATTCTTTTATGTTGGAGGCTATTCCCCAAGATAAAATTGAGGAGCAGAGATATAAAAATATCACCAAATCTGTCATGCTTGAAGAGCTACAAAAGTTGTTTTTACTTTAGAAGGCGACAAGGCTCCAGGCCCAGATGGTTTCTCCATTAATTTTTTCTAGAAATTTTAGGAAATTTGTTCGGATGATCTTCTCAGAGCGGTGAATGAATTCTATAGAACTGGAAATATTTTGAAAGAGCTAAATAACACCCACATTGTGCTGGCCCCAAAAAAATGGATGCTAAAGACTTCAAAGACTTTAGACCCATCAGCCTTGTGAATGCTATCTATAGAATTTTTACCAAAATTATTGCTACTAGGCTTCAACTCATTATGAATGATTTAATCTCAAGGCAGCAGAGTGGATTCATTAAAGGTAGGATTATCCAAGATGGAGTGATTATGGTTCATGAGACCATACATTCTATGGAGAATAATAAAAAAGCAAATATGGTGCTTAAGATCGATATGAATAAATCCTTTGACAAGGTTTCTTGGGTTTTTCTTGACAAAGTCTTAACTAAATTTGGTTTTTCCGAACAAATTCAGAAAAATTATTAAGGCTTGTATCTCTACGAGCTAGATTCTCAGTGGTGGTTAATGGTGAGCCAGTGGGTTTTTTCACTAGCAGCAGAGGACTAAGGCAAGGGGACCCCATCTCCCCCCTGCTCTTCATTCTTATGGCTGACAGTCTTAGTAGAAAAATTGGTAAAGCAGTCAATGACGGTCTTTTGAAAGGCTCAAAGCCCACTTCCATCAGCCAAGTTGTTTCCCATCAGCAATTTGTGGATGATACAATCCTCCTTCTATTGGCTTCTATCATTGAAGCTAAGGCTACCAAGGCTATTCTATAGCTCTACGAATCTACTTCTGGGAAAGAGATCAATTATGATAAAAGCTCCATTTTCTTCTTCAACACTCCTGTAGAAAGACAACTTAAAATTGCTAAAATTTTGGGCTGTAAAATAAGTGCGCTTCCAGCCACTTACTTGGGTCTACCTCTGGGCACTAAAAAGTCTCTAATAAGGTGTGGGATGATTTATTGGAGAGATTTAAAAAAAAATGGCTGGATGGAAAGGAGCCATTTTATCTAGTGCTGGTAAGTGCCTGCTCATAAAATTACTCTTCAAAATCTGCCCATTTATATCATGTCACTTTACAAGATCCCTTCTTCCTTCAGAGAAAAGTTTGAGAGGATTCAGAAAAAATTCTTATGGTAGGGCATGGAGGAGAAGTTTAAATTTCACTTAGTTGCTTGGGATAAGGTTTGTACTCCGAAATCTATAGGAGGACTGGGTATAAAAGACATCAAGAAAATGAATGAGGCTCTCATTGTGAAAATGGGCTGGAGAATGCTTTCAGAGAAACAACCATGGATAGATTTAATTAAGGCTAAATACCTAAATCAACAAACTGTCTTTTCTTTTCTGCAAGATGAGCACCTTCCCTATGGTTCCATTTTTTGGAACAATCTAGTAAAGAGCAGAAATTTCATTAAACAGGGCAGTAAATGGAAAGTGGGAGATGGCTGTGATATAAATTTCTGGGATGATAACTGGTTTAATGGTAGTCTTATGGACAGATTTGGGATGGTCAAAGATAGTCTTGTAAACAAGTATGGCACTAAAATCAAGGATTATATTGAGAGAAATGGCAACAAAAAGAAATGGAAAAAAATTTCTGTGGAGAGAGATGATCTGATCCAAAATATTTCCTCCCTTCAAGATCAGTTAGATCTTATTCCCTTAAGTCAGCTGGATATTAAGGATGAATTGGTCTAGAATAATTCTATTGATGGGGACTACTCTGTCAAAATTGGGTATAATACTTTCTTCGACAATAGTCAAACTGAGTTCAAATGGAGTAGGATTTGGATGGCTGAGTTAACTCCTAAAATAAATTTCTTCCTTTGGCTGGCTCTCAGAGGCAGGATTCTTACCACTGACAACCTGATGAGAAAAGGTTTCATAATGCCTAATAGATGTCATCTATGTAAAAAGACTCTGAGGATATCAGTCATTTGTTTATCCATTGTGATTATGCTACCAGAATATGGAGTTTTTCCCTCTCTAAATTTGAAGCTTTCTGGGTGGTTCCAAAGGATTTCAATCAGCTATGGACTCAATGGAGCCCACCCTATAAACATTGTGTTGTCAGAAGGCTCTGGAAGCTGGTTATTCCTCATATTATTTGGAGGGTATGGAAAGATAGAAATGATATTATCTTTAGAAATAAAAATCAGAATTATAAGCTCAGTATTGGTAAAATTTCTAATGATATTAAAGAGAATATTGCTAGATTTAAACCCCCCAAGAACAAGAGTTATCCAGAAAATGAAGAACATGTCTTATCCCACTGGCAGATAGGAGCTGACAATAGCCGTAGTAATTCTGGTAATAGTATTGATAGATCTTTGATTCAATGGCATCCTCCTGATTTTAACTGGTATAAGTTGAACTTTGATGGGGCCTCTAAGGGTAACCCTAGGATTGCTGCAGGGGGAGGAGTGATCTAGGATCATAAAGGCAGTCTGATTGCTGCATATGCTAGAAAAATGGGAATTCAAACCAATCATTTTGCCGAAGCATTATCTACTTTATGGGGCCTTAGAATTTCTCAAACTCATAATATCCAAAACCTCATTCTTGAAGGGGACTCACTTAATATCATTAATCATCTTAATCAGTGCTCACCTCCAAGTTGGAACATCAAGGATTTCATCTTGGAATCCATAAGTATTTTCCAAACCTTCAATAACATTCGAGATCATGCATACTTACCGGGAGGGTAACAAGGTGGCAGATGCATTGGCTAATTATGGCATAAATGTTAATCACATTGTTTGGGATAATAAAGATAACATTCCTGAACAGCTTCAAAGCAGCATTCAAGTGGATATTTATGAACATGCAAATTCAAGATATGGGATATGAGCATTGGGAGTGGAATTGTAATAATAAAACTCCCACACGTGCTGACTTTAAAACAACACTCATGCAAATCTTGATGGACAATCAAGGTTGTATGAAGTATAATGGGAACTTCAAGTGGATTTATATGGAGATGAAAGATGTGCATGTGGGCAATATAGAGCTCTCAACAGCTTTTATACAAGGCTTTACGGATTCCCAAGTCAGTAATAAAGATAATGATGATCTGGAGTGGGCTATTAAAAGGACTGTAGTTCACACATGTGGATTTTCATAGGTTCATAATAGCAGTCACTCAGGTATTCATGGGAAAAGCAACGGCTATCCTAATCATCACTCTCACCGCGTGGAAAATAATAGTGAAAGGTGGACTGATAATTGCGCTCTTAAGGATTCTGAAATTTTTATTTGCAAGCAGTTAAGCACAATGATAATGGGAGGAGCCCGGCCACGGATCCGAATGGAAGAATAATGAAGAACTTTGGAATCTTCTCAACCACGGAGGCATCACCAAATTTATTGAGAAGATTTAGGGCCATGACTAAAGTATTTTGATTAATTTTGTGAAGGATTGGAAGGATCACACTTTGTGGATTATCAGGCGAAGATTTCGATCAATGAAGAGTTAATTGCTAAAGCAATTGGCCTTGGCATGGAGGGGTACCACTTTTTTAATAAAAGGGTTGACAGAGATGTTGAGGAGAGGAAATTTGTTGAGGGTAATGAGAAGCTGGTCTTTGTCATGGTGGGCCTGCAGGTCAGTTTGATCCCTTCGCCTTTTGATGAGGTAACCCATATGATGGTGCATTTCATTTCTTTGGAGGGGAGGTTCGTCACTGTGCCCTCTAAGCATCTTGTGTTCCTCAATCACTTCTACAGGTATCACACGGTATGTTTCCCCCATTATCTGCTTAACTCTCTTGAGCACTCCATTTTGGAGTTTCAAAAGCATGCACGTGTGGTTCCATTGCACCAGGGTCTCATTTTCTTGTTACATAAGTTGTGTCTTCTTAGGTCTCCCAGCATCCCTTCCTCCCCTGGCTCTATTCCTCCTCTGCCCCCCACAGCAGCCACTAGCCCCATCTCTCCACCTTTTGTCCCTGCCATCACTTTTGTTACCCCTCTATCTTCCTTCTCGACTCCATCTTCCATATCCCCACCTCTTCTCCCACCCACTTCACTTCCACTTCTCGGCCGGACACATGCTACTGTGTCTTCTAGAAGACTCGAACCTTGATACCCTCTTTTTGGGGAAGGTTCACGAGGAGATTGAAATTTCCCATAACCTCCTGCATATTAGTAGTGCTAGTTCTCAGGAAGCACACATTGAGAGCTCCACAAAAAGGCTGGAAGCCTTAGAAGCTGACATGAAGCTGTTGAAGGAAGAGGTTAAAAACTTGGCAAAGCAAAAAGGTAAGAGGAAGAAGGAGGAGGAGGTGGTTATTGATAATAATCAGGTTGAAGATATATACAAGAATCTGAACTCCTTAGACACTGTTTAGGGAAGGCCAAGACTCGCCATGATTATAATATGGCCATTTTTAATGCAATTGAAGAGTTTATTGAGCAACATGTCCACAGCGTCTCTAATCTCAGCGGAGTTCCAGCAACCCTTTGGGGCACAGATAAGGAAAGCAAAAGGACCATTGAATAGCTGGATGTTACTGACTCTACCCACATGATGACATTGGCTATGTTCACCTCTTGGCAGAATATCAAATCCAACATCGACAAAGCCACCAAGAAGTAATTGTGGGTGCTTTTGCTGCACTTCTTTGTAATTATTGCTATTTTTTTGTTGTTTTTTGCTACTTTCCTGTAGTGTTCATACTTGATTTTGTTTTGTTGGGGTAGCTGCTCTTGGGCTACTTTGGGTTTCTTTGTCCCATTTGGATCTTGATCCTTTTTGTTCTGGTTCTCATTCCTATTCTGGCTTCTAGGCCCTCTTTTGTTCTCAAGGGTATAGTCCCTTTCAAAAAACTATTTGCCAAAAATTAAAAAAACATCTCATCCAAGTGAATGAACTCTTTTGCAAATCCCTCATTTTTTTTTTTTACTTATAACGATGTTGTAAGAGCATACATGATGACAAAAATTATATCTTGAAATAATACTTACCTTACCAAATGATTTTTTTGATCCATTTCTCGTTGGCATTCCATTACATCATATAGCCTTATGATTTCTTATCCTTTTTAGGATCAAACTAAGTGCTGATCAAAAAGATATGTTTTATTGGAAGAGAAATTGTAGGATCATGATCTAAGAAAGATTAAATATGACTATTGAGGCTTTTACCTATTCATACAATTAAAATTTATTTACTTGTATTATTCATTCTAAGCGAGGAGATGGTAAGTAGATTCCTTGAAAATATGAGTGTAACCCTCATGTGACGCTTAAACTTATGAGATGTGGGTCAACTCATAGTATAATGGATTCATTCCCTCAATAGGATTTTGATTCCTAGGCCTAACAACTTAAAAATATCATTTACATGAGGTGCCATTGAAGAAATGTGATGTTTTTGGGGCATTATTTACTCACATGGATTTTAGTGTTCTTGAGATTGCTTCAATAATGGGTATGATAATAAAATACTCTATTCTTGGATCACTCTGGAATATTTGTTGAATCCACAGTAAAGATCTTCAAGATTTGACATTATTTATGTCAACTGGAGCACTTTTCATTACTTGCTATAAAATAATCTCTTTATCCTCATGGGAAAATCTAACCTTGGATAAGACATACACACATGCTTATTTAGAGAAATATGTTTTAGTAATCAACCCTTATTTTCTTGAGTAGCTCGATCCAACTAATTTTCCTCACTCACCCAACCAACTCTCCTAGCTCACCGAGCTCACACAACTATCTCACCCACAGGTGAATGGATTCAACACATGATTTAATATTTAAAATGATTATCTTTAAATATATTAATTTTTTTTTGAATGTTTATCAAACTACACAATGTCTTTTGTTTTCGATTTCTTTGTGTTGCAATGTTCATACTCACTCTTATACACAACTATAATAAAAATGATGCCTCGAGATCCTCATGAAGGATGGACTACATTTTTGAGCTATTACATCATCTCAAAACCCTATAAAGTTGTAAAAAGGTAGTGAGATGAATGAAAATATAACCCATTGTAACTTTTCACCCAAAATGGAGACTTTATATTTTTGACAGTTAAACCAGGAGCTCTATAATGTCATGTTTTACAAAAAAATTTCAAATTTAAACTTCTTGATCATTTGACATACTCATATCAACTACATTAATAATAATTTTATATTTTTATAAACTTTATATTTCTATATAGTTTCCTTTTATTTATTTTTATTTTCCTCTTTGCCTTTAATGGTCAAAATTTCCAAGTTTTTCATCTTTTTTTTTTTTTACTCTCCTTTTTCTATCAAGTTTTTTCCACAAATATTTTAATTGTGACTTTTGTTTGATCTAGTATAAGTTAGGATGTAATTTTCCATCTTTTGTTGGATCTAGTTCTAACATCTAAAAACTCTGTAATTCCTAACAAAGTGTGTGGAAATTCAGTTTTTGTAATAAAATAGGTCACATTCAGTCAAAAGAACAAAGTATGAAGCAACCAACACATTTTTGGGAGCATTGGCTTCAATACGGCTTAGCTCCAAAACCTCCAGGATTAGTTCCAGAACTCCATCACATAGAAAAGGAACTCTATCACTTAGTTTTGGAACCTTCAGACTTAGTTCGAAACTCCAACACTTAGTTCCAAACTCCTACACTTAGCTCTAGAACTTTCATAGTTAGTTCTGGAATAGTTCCCTTTGGTTCTAGAACTTCTCCAAAGTTCTGGAATCAATGGGAATCTATTTATTTTGACAACATCCGGTGATAGAGTAAATCAATGGGCCTTCCAATCAGGAGCAGATCAATAGATTTTGATTCTTCATACTCCAAAAATACGTATGTAGGATCAGACAACTGTGTGTCCAGCAAGGTTCCTAAATTCCACATCTACTTTGAGCACTATTTTGTTTCATTAGAACCTATTGATAGATGGATAACTATTAAACACTTATGATTGTAAATGCATCTTCGGATGATGAAATATATATAAGGACTTGTAGATAGATTAGATATATATATATATATATATATATATATATAGATATACAATGAAGTTTGTAAGATAAAACATTTTAGTAATAAGATAGCCATTTCATTTTGAGAGAATCATACTTTTCAACTCTGATTCAAGGTGGAGCAAGGGCCCACTCCTCCAAGAAGCAGGATTCTTTGTTTTATTGGTATTTATATTTCTAAGCAATTCATGTAAATATGTTAAGTGTTAATTCTGTAAATGCTTTTGATTCTTCAGTTAAATTCTGTCATGTACTTGTCCCTACAGGTGTTATAGGTTAGAATCTTATTTCCTTGCAAGCATTTTCAAAACATTTTCAAACGTGTGTTTATTTCCAGAAATTTTTTCCATCCATTTGCAAGTGTGTTTTCTTTACTTTTTTTTCATTCTACAGAGTGTTTACTTCCAGTAATTTGTTTCATTTACAAAAGTGTGTTTCATTTCCAGCAACACGTTTAATTCTGAAGATTTATTTATTTCAGCAATGAGTGTTTATTTCAGCAAGTTTCTTATAGTATAGTTTTAATAAGGCTTTGGCCAAGAAATCCTAAAGACACTACAAAAACCCCCCCCAGAAAATATAAAAAATAATAAATACCTACAATCAATTACTAGATCACTAAGATTCTTCTTGTTGCATATAGCTTTAGACACACCCCTGGTTTGAATATGACATCAACTAAGAGTTGATTAAATGAAGGGAATAATGACACCCATCATTTTTGGCATTTTTTCAGGGACCCACTAGTTAGAATTGTCTAATTAGGTGTCAACAAGAGAAAAATCATACATCTAGTAATTGAAAATCTTCCCTACGTTATCATAAAATTTATGAGTAGACCAAGAGACTCAAAGGGTATATTTCTCCCAAAAATATCTCAACAAGAACTATCAGCATCCTCTTAGTTCAAATAAGGAGGTTGAGCAAGAATTAGAAGCACCATTGTCTCTGTTAGACAAGAAACAAAACTTCCACCTTTGGAATTTTGGATCAATCACCAGAAGGAAGTGGAACTTTTAGGAGAAGGATTATATCCCAAGACCCACTTAGAGAAAGTTTTGACTCTCAATTGAGTAGTCAACCTCCTACTCTTGAATTTTCACCTACACCAAAGTGGATCACATACTACATTGATTGGGAAAAATATCTAGAAGATACTATAGATATGGCACGAGAAGCTGAAAGAGAACCTGATAGGACCTTTACCTATCCAATTTAGTTGGAGGATGATGATACACCTATGAAGAATATTTCACTTGCACACTTTCCTACATTTAGAGGGATGTCATATGAGGATCTTGACCAATTCTTATTTGAATTTAAAGTATTGTGTCAGACCTATGATTACAAAATAGAAAATCAAAAACTCAAGTTGTTTCCATCCACTCTAAAAGATGCAACAATGAGGTGGTTTATGGGATTAACATCCAATTCTATTACCACTTGGGCACAAATGGAAACTTCCTTCCTAGACAAATACCAAGACTAATGTTGAGGGAGAAACATGAAGGAAGAATTTTTAGGATCAAACAGGAAGAGGATGAAAATATGGAAGATTATTTAGATAGATTCCTCTTTGTAAGTAAAAGGTGTGGATTTGTACTTCAAGAAGAGCTAAGAAAAACCATTTTCTTAAAGGTCTAGATGATGAATCTAGGGAAGCCCTTAACTTAATGGGAGGTGGAAACATCAATCAAATAAGAATGAATGATATTAAAGACCTTTGTAGAAGTTATTCAAGAACAAGGGGTGGACCTAGGAAAGGAAAAACTGTGAAAACTACAAATCAAGACATGAACAAACTTATGGATGAACTAGAAAACTTTAAAACAGACATCCTAGTTCAATTAACTTCCACCATGGATGGATTGCAAGCCAAAGAAAATGCTAATACTGAACCATTAGCTATGTATTGTCCTAGATGCAGAAAGAAGCATGCACTAAGAGATTGTCCTTTGGATAAAATAAAATGTGTCTTATTTGTGAATCTAGGGAACATGAAGCTAATGTTTGTTCTCTTCTTCCATTCATAAAAAATCAGCTTAAACAAACCAACACTTCATCCACTATGGAAGAAGTAAAAATTTGTTCAAAGACAACCTAGCCAAGGGTAGTTCATACCAAGATCTATTCCTAATCCTGGATGATGCCATGGGCAGCTCAGATAGTGCCAAAAATTGGGGACAACCACCTTGGACCCCTCAACCAACATGGAATCCCCAGGATTGGGTAGGAAAAGCTTGGTATGCTCAAGGACACCAACAACCATGGTTTGGTCAGAGTAACCCTTATACTTGGTCACAACCTAGGTGGAACCCTAATAACTATGCTCAGGGAAGAACATATCCCAACCAACATCAACAGGCCATAATGGGTTCTCCAAACACAGGTTCACAAACTAAAAATGTGGTTTAAACACAAATGCCAACACAACTAGTTGCTAATCCCAAAAACAAACAAACAACCCCTGTCTACGGAAAGAAGAAAAAACTAGTTGATCTTAATGCCATGGACTGTAAGGATATTCAAACAAGATCTGGAAAAATAATTAATAGTCCACCTGTTATAATTACTTGAGATGACAGAAGAAACTGAAACCCCTAGTTCAGTTGTTCCTAAGGAGGATGAAAAAGAAAAAGAGAAGGAGCCAAATAGCAACTCTACTAAAACTCCATTTCCAGAAAGATTTAAAGAAGTTATTGAAACCAAGGAATCTGAATTAGTGCAAGAATTAAGGAAACTAAATATTGAAATACCATTGTTGCAAGCAATCAAGGACATTCCTAAATTAAACAAATTAATCAAAATGTTATGTTTGAAAAGACCTGGAAGGAAGAAGCAGTACCCTAGGACTATTAAGGTAGATGGGAAACTTGTTGATTTATTGGTAGGAAAACTCTTACTTCCCAAATATGGAGATCTTGGAAGCCTTGTTATTTCTATCTCTATAGGAAATAAAGATATACATAATGTTTTGGTTGATTTGGGAGCAAGCTATAAATGTGATGATAGTAGACACTTTGAAAACATTACCATTAACAGGTATACAACCTACTAGCACCATATTATAGATGGCAGATCAATCGATAGAAAAACCAAGAAGGAATCATTGAAGATGTGGCAGTTATGGTGGAGTCATGGGAGTATCTAGTGGACTTCCTTATATTACAGCCAAAAGGTAAAACACTTGGTTATCCCATTATTTTGGGAGACCATGGTTAGCTATAGTTTTTTCCTTAATTGATTGTAGATCAGTGATATGACTATCTCAAATGGTAAGAATTCTAAGAAAAAATTTCCTTATATCCTTCTACATGACCTTTTATTGATAATCAAGAACAATTATGGGTTGATGATCCTGATACTAATAAACAAAATTTGTCTTCTTTGGCTATGATAACATTGCAGGATCACATAAGAGAGGTGGAGAATATGATTAATCATCCATTAAATGATCACCATTATCTGTGGAACAATCAGGGATAGTTCCAGAACCTTTAGACTTAGTTCGGAACCATCGGACTTAGTTCCAACACTTTCAGACTTAGTTCTGGAACATGCATACTTATCTCGGAACCACAACAAAATTCCAGGTAGATGTAAATAATTTCACTCTATGGAGGAATGAGATTTCTCTTGGGGAGGGGAAGAAATAGCTACGGAATCAGTAGCTTTAGTCTCAAAGATATCAGGGAATGGTGAGGAATTTTTGGAAAGTGATGAAGGAGTTTGACCAACAACAAGATAAGTATCATAACTCTACCTACTATTGTCCTTTGTCTAGTATTCTTTCTCAAGGGAACTTTAGAGATGTTGTTGTGTATCATATGTTGTTACCACATTCATGTCCACTAAACACCCTAATGGAACCTTTTCAACAAATCAGTTCATCACACACTAGAACCAAACAAATTGAGATTCAACCAGGTAAAATTTTGAACATTAACAACTAGTTGGAAAATGATCAAGAAGCTAAATTGTTTGATGTTTTGAAAAATCATACTAGAGATTTTTCTTGGGACTATAAAGACATGAAAGGAATCCATCCAAGTATTTTTACCCATCACATTTATACTGAAAATGTCAAACTAGTTAGGAAACCTCAGAGAAGGATCAACCCATCCTTGAGGGACATAGTCAAGCAGAAATTGAAAAGCTATTGCAAGTAGGATTTATCTACCCTATCTCAGATAGTCAGTGGGTGTCTCCTCTTGTGATTGTGCCCAAAAAGAATGGAAAATGGAGAATTTGTGTTGATTATAGGGAATTGAACAAAGCTACACTTAGAGATTATTTTCCCTTACCATTCATAGATCAAGTTTTAGACAACCTTTCGGTAAACAATACTTTTCCTTCCTGGATGGTTTTAGTGGATATAATCAAATCAGGGTGGTTGTTGAGGATCAAGAAAAAACTACCTTTACTTTTCCATGGGGTACCTTTTCCTACAGGGTATTGCCATTTGGACTATGTAATGCTCTAACAACCTTCCAAAGGGTTGTACTAGCAATTTTTGTAGATCTAACCAATGATTGTGTGGAAGTATACATGGATGATTTCACTTGTGCATGGAGAAACATTTGATGATGCCTTGAAAAATCTAGACAAAATATTAACAAGATGTGAGCAACACCATTTGTCTCTTAGTCATGAGAAATGCTTGATGATGGTTGATGAGGGGATTGTACTAGGACACCACATTTCAAAAAGAGGAATTCAAGTTGACCAAAACAAAATCAGGATTATTTCAGACTTACATGTTCCTCAAACCCCATGGATATCAAGTCATTCTTAGGGCATGTTGGATACTATAGGTGTTTTATTAAATATTTTAGTAAAATTTTGCCCCCATGTTTGGTTTACTTACCAAGGATTGTGAATTTCATTGGGATGAAAAGTGTCAACATGATTTTGAAGAAATTAAAGAAAAATTAATCACTGCCCCAATATTGAGAGGACCTAATTGGGAGAAACCTTTTCACATCCAAACAGATGCCTCAAATAACTCAATTGGTGCAGTTTTGGGACAAAAAGAGAAGAAGGAAAATGTATGCTATTTACTACCTTAGTAAAAATCTTACTTCCACTGAAAGAAATTACACCACCACTGAAAAATAATTTCTTGTTGTGATTTATGCAATTAATAAGTTCAAGACATTATATTACAGGTTACAAAATATTTGTACATATAGATCACTCAACAATTAAATACTTAATGAACAAACCGTGGTTGGAGGTAGGATAATTAGGTGGTTATTACTTTTACAAGAATTTGATATTACCATTGTGGATAATCTAGGAAAATCTAATGTGGTAGCTGATTTCTTGTCAAGATTAACCACTACAGGGGAGAAGATCCAGTTAAGGACAACTTTCCAGATGAACAATTATTTTTATTTCAGATTGATACACCATGGTTTGCTGATATGGAAAATTATCTTGCAATAGGGAAGTTTCCCCCTTCTTTTACTAAGAAAAAAATAAAAAGATTAATCAAAACTAGTGCACAATTTAAATGGTTGAATGGAATGTTATTTAAATGTGGTCTTGATTTGGTTTTACGTAGGTGTGTGAGAGAAGATGAAATCTTTGACATACTCAGGGCATGTCATGATGAACCAAGTGGAGGAAACTTTTTAGTGAAAAAAAACACACAAAATACTTGGCACTACTATATTATTGGCCATCTCTGTATAAAGATGTGAAGAAATACATCAAGCAGTGTGATCCTTGTCAAAGGATGGGACAACCAACTTTCACCAATGAAATGCCTCTACAACCTCAAGTAGTGATTGAACCATTTGAAAGGTGGGGGATGGATTTTTTTGGCCCTTTTAGTCCTCCTTCACAAGGAAAGGAGAACATTCTTGTATGTATTGATTATGTGACAAAGTGGGCAGAGGTTCAAGGCTTTAACAAATGCTAATGAAGATGTAGTTGCTGATTTTCTTTGGCACAAAATTATGATGAAGTTTGGTGCACCAAGAAGCATAGTTTTAGACCAAGGTCCATAGTTCATGTCCAATATGATCCAGGACCTTCACAATGTACTATCATATCAATCATAGGAATCATCTCCCTATCACCCACAATCAAATGGGCAAGCAGAAGTGACAAACAGAGAATTGGAAAACATCCTCACCAAAACAGTTGAAAGCAGTAGAAGAGATTGGGTAAAGAGGTTACTGAAGTTTTATGGGCTTATAATACAACTTGGAAGACTACAATAGGGTTCTCACCATATGAGTTAGTCTATGGGAAAAATCCCTTGTTACCCATTGAATTTGAACTACAAACATTGAGAACAACAACTAAATTGGGTATTGAATTGGATGCAACACAAAAGGAAAGAATTCTACAACTCAATGAATTGGATGAGCTGAGATTGGAAGCACTTCAACAGACAGAGATAATCCAAGACCAAAGGAAGTAGTGGCATGATACACATATCAAGGAAAGGAAATTCAAGGTAGGAGATTGGGCATTACTTGTTTGATTCCAAGTACCAACAATTCAAAGGAAAATTGAGAACCAGGTGGTTAGGACCTTATCAGATTGAGAAGATATTTGACAATGGCTCTATTCAGCTACTTCCCATTGATGGCAGTAGAAGGACACTTCTGGTCAATGGACACAGGCTGAAACTTTATAGGAAGCCTCCTACCAAGGATGAGTTCTTAAAGTAAGATTGAAGTAGACAAGGAATTTGATCATATGGAAGAACCTAGTTCTTCCAAAATGATCAAGTAATCAGATGCATGGATCCAAAATAAAGGGAAGAGAATGAAAACTAGAAAATGGCATTCTCTTCCCCCAAAAAAAAAATAAAAAAAAATAAAAAAAAAAAAAAAAAAAAAAGGGGGGAATGAAAACTAGTAAATGGCATTCCTTCCCAAAAAAAAATCTCTCAAAGACCAATTGAAAACTAGAAATGGTGGTTGGTCTCCTCAATAAATGGCTAATTCAAAATAAAAGGAACTTCTTTGGAATTCTAGTTGTCTTTTCTAACCATTTTTCCTTTTTCACTTTTTTAGGAATGATGAGTCATCAAGGTGGAGGAATTACATCAGCAAGGATGGTAATTATGTCTTGATCTTATTAAAGGTTAAATTAAAAGTTTGCATGTGTGATTAGACTTGATTTAAGTAGTTGGTATGATGAGTCATTTATTGTACATTATGATTAAAAGAAAGTAATCATGAGGGTGATGTTGATTGAACAAGTAAAAGTGGTGGCATATTAATAATGAGCTATCATTTGGGTGGAATAAATGAAATTGAGAAGAAGTTGTAGAAAAAATTCAAGGAAGAAATAATAGAATTATATTTGAATTCCATAGCTAAACCCAATAGTTCCGCAGCCAAACCCAATAGTTCCACAGCTAAATCTAGTAGTTCTATAGCTATCTTCTAACAGAGTAAGGATTTGAAAGAAGGAATAATTTGAATCATCCTCTTTTCCATGGGGATCAAAAATAAGTCAAAGCCAGAGGATGATACACAACTTCTTGCAGATGGAGAAGTGGCAACCATTTTTGAACAAGCAGGGTGGTTGGAGTTCCTAAAGAAATTCTCAAAGTACAATGATGAATTGGTAAGGGAATTTTTTGTAAATTTAGAAGAATCCAGAACTAAGGTTAAAAGCATTGTAATTCCCTTTACTTTATAAATACAATGAGAAATGTATCTGGGGTACCAATTGTACATGTCCCAAATCCTGTCAAGGGGACCCTAAAAGAACTAGTGGAAACCTTGATACAAGAGGGGGAATCTGAACCCCAATATATTTATAACACTAAGAAAATCATCAAGGGGGTCAGAAGAGCTAGCTTTCCCAAACCCTTTGACAGGGTAGCATTTTGGGTAGTTAAGTACCTAACTTGTGATGGCCAATTTGGGACTATGGGAAGAGAGGTCCTTAAGATGCTAATATATCTTAGGTATGGGGCTACAAAACCAGAATATATAGTAAACCTTCTAGGGTTCCTTTTTGAATCCATCTAGACAATGGCTCAGAGGTATTCTTGGGGAGTTGGGACAATTAGACATCATGGATTAGTCCATCTAGTCTGTCAGCACCATTTTCTCTCAAAGAAAAATGGAGAAGAAGCATGGGAAAAGTTCCTTAACAAATTCAAACAAAGCCTTGATATTATCGAGGGGGAATACCAACCCCTTTCTCCCCTAAAATTAATTTGGAGATTGATCCTCCTGTAGAGAAAAAGAAGGAAATAGGTGGGTTAATGTGCCAAAGAGGAGGAGATCTGAAAGAATGATCAAAGCTACAAAACCTACCATGTGCTTCAAAATAAACTCCTTCCTCTGTAACAATACTAGAAGAACTAATATATGTCTCTGATAGTGACAATTCACCTAAGTTGGATCATGAAGTGAAAATCAAGAAGAAGCTCTAGGAGGAAGCCCACTTCAGGACATTTTGAAGCTCCTCAAAGAAGAAGAGTTCATAAGAGGTCTAGGGAAACTCCAATGGATATTGAAGAACATGATGGTTTGGAGAAAGAATTTATTGATATTCTGGGTAGCATGGAAATGTCTCCTCCTCGACCAAGTCAAATTGAGGTGGAGAAAGAAGATGAAATATTTGAAGAACATGATTTTCAGGAGATGAGTGAATCAACAACACTGTCACATGAAGAAGAGGAATTGGCATCTTGGAAATGAAAAGGAAATCCCCTTTGGTGGAAGAGGAATGCTCATTTCCCAAGGAAATTTCAGAAAAAGAGGAGAAATAACAAGTTAGACAGGCTCTATTTTTGTCTAGAGCAGAACTTATCATTAGGGAAAAGGATGAGGAATTAAACTTCCTCAAGAAAAAATTGGAGCATAGGGAAATGCTCATTGAGCAACTAAAAACTCAGCTCATAGATAGGACTGAAGAATTGACATTGGTCAAAAAAAAATGGTAGAAAAAGAAAAAGAATGTCAATTGGCTAGTAAATAGAGTGCTATGTCAAAGATATCTTCAATGAATCAGGTTGTACAAACTGAATTGACTTATTGGCCACTTAAGCAGTTGTGGGATGATACTTGCAAAAAAGCTTAATGAATTTAAAACATCAAATGAGGAACTAAGAAGAAAGATGGAAGAGGAGAAGAAGGAAAGGAAGGAATGGGAAGAAAAATTTTACAAAATGGAAGAAGACAAATTTAAATGTCTGGTAAAGATACAAATGGTTTACATAATGAGTGAAAGATTACTCACATGTAGGAGACCTTCTCCTACATACAGTGTCTTTCTGGAAGAGAAATTTATTCACTAGAAACTATCAAGGATTGCATGTGGCCTTCCACATGAAATAAAATATGAATCAGAGTTCATGAAAACATATTCCTCAATAGTGCAGAGAAAAAAATATTCTCTGTGAATTCTATCTCTGTAATTTTATGCTTTGGAAAAGAATAATAGAGCTTCATGATCAATTTGTATGTAGGGGAAAGCCAGTTGAATGCATTTGTTTTGTACTTCAAAATCAGATAGCATGGAAAGAGAGGGATTTAAAAAACATTTATTAAAGGCTAGTTCATCTAGCATCTGCATGAGAGCTCACTATGGAAAACCATCTTCCTTTGTTATACATTTTAGATCCCATGCCTTTGATAGTCGATTCAAGGCACATTATCTTTCTAGTCTACAAAAAAGTATTGATGCCTTCACCTCTTATGAGGAGAAAAAATTTGAAGATATTTATGATGGATGCTTGAAGAGATGGGATTTTCTCATAGTTTCATTGAGAAGAAGAGAAGTGATATCTCCCATGAACTTAATATGGAGTCTGGAAAGAGCTAAAGCTTTGTGTACACTAATCCCTCAGGTCAATGAAAAATGCAGGGGCATATGGATGGGAATGAGAACAAGGCCTCCTCTCCTTCTCACCCCCATGTCTCCATGGAAAAATAGAGAGCCTCAAGATCCCACTCACTTTGAGGAGTGGCAGAGAAAGATAGAAGCAGGATCAGGGTATAGTACTTTTGAACTAAAGCACTGGGATATTCAGTTTCAGCCATTTGACTTGAGTAGTCAATTGGAATGCAAAATTCACAACCCAAGATTTGAAGAGTAAAGTTTTAAGGGACTTACAAACAAGTAAGTGTGGGGAGATGATAAGGCCAAAATATGCCTCATCAATGTGCAATAAATGATCTTATTTTACTCTCCTTTTTATCAAGTTTGACTGCATTTTGTGACTTTTGTTTGATCTAGTATAAGTTAGGATGTAATTGTCCATCTTTTTTTGATCTAGTTCTAACATCTAAAAACTCTGTAATTCCTAACAAAGTGTGTGGAAATTCAGTTTTGTAATAAAATAGGTCACATTCAGTCAGAAGAACAAAGTATGAAGCAACCACACATTTTTTGGGAGCATTGGCTTCAATACGACTTAGCTCCAGGAACCTCCAGGCTTAGTTTTAGAACTCCATCACACAAAGCAAAGGAACTCTATCACTTAGTTCTGGAACCTTCAAACTTAGTTCTAGAACTCGACACTTAGTTCGAAACTCCTGCAGCTCTAGCTCGAAACTTTTGCGTAGTTAGTTACTAAATAGTTCCCTTTGGTTCTAGAACTTCTCCAAAGTTCTAAATCAATGGGAATCTATTTATTTTGACAACATCTAGTGATAGAGAAATCAATGGGCCTTCCAATCGGAGAAGATCAATAGATTTTGATTCTTCATACCCCATAAATACATATGTAGGATCAGACAATTGTATGTCTAGCAAGGTTCCTAAATTCCACATCTACTTTGAGCACTATTTTGTTTCATTAGAACCTATTGATAGATGGACAACTATTAAGCACTTGTGATTGTAAATGCATCTTCAGATGATAAAATATATATAAGGACTTGTAGATAGATTAGAATATATATATATATATATATATATATAGATATACAGTAAAGTTTGTAAGACAAAAATTTTTAGTAATAAGATAGCCATTTTGTTTTGAGAGAATCATACTTTGTCAACTCCTGATTCAAGGTGGAGAAAGGGCCCACTCCTCCAAGAAGCAGGATTCTTTTTTTTATTGGTATTTATATTTCTAAGAAATTCATGTGTAAATCTATTAAGTGTTAATTTTGTAAATGCTTTTGATTCTTCAGTTAAATTATGTCACGTACTTGTCCCTATAGGTGTTATAGGTTAGACTCTTATTTCCTTGCAAGCATTTTCAAAACATGTGTTTTATTTCATGTGTTTTTATTTCCAAAAAATGTGTTTATTTCCAAAAATTGTTCCATTCCATAAGAGTGTTATTTACTTCCATTAATTTTTTCATTCTACAAAATGTGTTTCATTTCCAGCAACACATTTAATTCTAAAGATTTATTTATTTCAACAATGAAGTTTTTTATTTCAACAAGTTTCTTTAGTATAGTTTTAATAAGGCTTTGTCCATGGAATCCTAAAGACACTAAAAAAACTCCCCCAAAAATATTTAAAAAAATACCTAAAACTAATAAATACCTACACACCTGGTTTGATCAATTACTAGATCACTAAGATTCCTTTCTTATTGATAGCATATGATGGAGAATGACAAGAAAATATTTTTACACACCAATAAAATTTTCAGTTTTGAATATGACATGGTTCTTAGATAAATTACAGGTTTGATGTCATTTTACAGTCCTAAATGTGATCATAACAAGTGGCGAGGTTTGATTACCCAATGGGGAGAGAAAAAGCTAGTAGTTAGCACCTAGAGGGTTGAGGTCAATCACATGAAAAATGATGGGAAGAGTACAAATGATGTGTATTCTTTTCCCAATAGTTCCAAAGAATTAGGATATATGGGGTAGAAAAATATACCCTTTTGTGGAAGTGAGAAGTGGTGGGATGAGATTTGATGAGGCATAGAGGAAAAGGGCTAAAAATGCCTAACATATCCTTTTTGAGGACATTGGAGGAATGAAGAGCCAATAAAATCATGGGGACATTGTTGCCTACCAAATTTTCCAAAGGAATGGGAAATATGGGGAATAAAAATCTATTGTTACCCTAGGTTTTAAGTTTCAAGATGTGATTACAGACAAAAAGGATTAGAATGTGGTGAAAAAAGCTTAACATACAAATCAAGAAGCTTTTTCGAAATCATATGATGGTCCAGAGTGCATAACTAGGATTGGATGCACTCTTTGTCCCATATTTCTCAAATAAAAAGACACACGGGATAAAAAAATTACACCTCAACCTCGGGCTTATATGTGTTCACATTGAAAATTGCTAAGTCTCGAAAGCTTACCTTGAGAAAACCTTTAGAATAAATTTTATGGATCTTTAAGAGGATTTTTTAAATTATTTATATGAAATTTACTAAAAAAACCTTTTTAAATTATTATTTTGTTCTCGTGATACAATTCTTCTTATAACCCTTAAAAAATATTTTTTTCTAGGGACACCAAGGTGTGTCTACTTAAAATGGGTTGTGGGAAGAAGTGCTTAGGTATTGTGAAAAATATGAAAGAACCATAATTTATATAATTTTATTATATAACAAAGTTACATATTTATTTTGCCTATAACTCTTTACTGAGCTCAGATCATCTTTGAAGCCCATGCACTATTTGGTACTCAAGGTGCTTCATCTTCAAAAACCCAATTTCACTAAACTTGTTCTTAACCTTCAAATATTCCCTAAAATTTCCTAAATAACTTGAAATATGTTAATATCTCCTTAATATCACTTCCCAATGAATTTACTCCTCCAAATTTTACCCAAAGGGTGCACACCTTTTCCGAAAGGCTAGAAATAACCTTTCTCGACCTACTAAAGAATATACCTTAAGAAGAACTAAATCGGAAGAACTTTGTGAGTTTTTTTAAATATTTCAAAGACTTGGGAAGGTTTATTACAAAATTTATGATAACTTTTAGGATTGGGATAAGAAATAAAAAGTGGGAGAATTGATCCAAATAATTTCTTAGAGGGTTTATAAGAAATTTTTGACACTAGGTATAGTTGTCATGGTTAAACATTGAATTTTTCCCTCACAAAAAGACATGATGGTAGAGGTTTTTGCATTTTATAGGATAAAAGGAGGGATCCAAAGATCATCCATGGAAATTTTGATGCTCTCTTGCTCGAGACCCTTCAAGATCAAGTACTTTTACGAGAGAACACATATTATCTTGCATACCTTGATTAGACCCCTTTGGTGTTATCTCACAGTGGGAAACATATGAATCTCTAAATGCAATTAGGTTTAATTTCCCCAAACATTTTTCCATAATTTCCCTTTCATTTTTGTATGTATTTTCCTTTATTTTTGAGTCTCATGTCTACATTGTGTGTTTTGTCATTTCCCCTTTTTGTGTATCTCTTGTTGTTTTGGTTAGTAATAAATGACTTTGTTTCCCAATGTATATAGAATTGGAATGATACCCATAGGGTATATGAATTTATCTATTTCCCCTTATAGTCAAATTTTCAAAGATCGAGCCGAGTTATTGTCATAGAAAATAACTAGCATAGAAATTTCATAAATTCTAAACATGACAACTAAGCCCTTAAATTAAAATTATGATTTCCAGTCATTGTGCACCCTTACTCTAGATAGGATGCACTTAGTTTTAACCTCACCTAGGATAATAAGAATGTACTAAAAATATTATTATGTGTGTTTCAGTTTTTATGTAAGAGTGTCTAAGGTGATTGATAAAATCACACAGTTTTGATGAAACACAACTTCCTCCTGAGGCCTAAAAACGTTGTTTTTGGGCATTCTACAACCAATTAAAATCAGTTCGGAAGAATTTAGGGAAATTTGAAACAAATTAATGGTGATTTTAGAGAAAATTGAAGGCATTTAAGGAAATTTATGACATTTTGGTTTGGAAAATTTTATTAAGGTGAAATTTTTTCAACAATAAGTATGTTATGCCCTTAGTCTTATAGCTTATGTTGGATATGTAGCGCTGACTTATGGCTTAAATAATCTCCCATTGGTTATATGTTATTCATTTATCCCTTAATCTATTTAGTAGATCAACATTGGTGTGGTATGCAGATTAGTTAATCATCACAATAAGAATTCGAGTCTTATTATATTGTTTGGAGGTTTCCCCCTCAAAGTGGCTAAGCTATTATACTTTAACATTGCTATCATTTATCTATAATGTTGTATTATTTGGTGTTCTATTACTGGTGATATTCAGATTCATATAAGTAACTTCATTACAAGTGGTATCGAGCCTAATCTCAAATGCCTAACACTGCGTGAAACCCTAATTGTGAATGTTTGGCTATATCTCGAAATTGGTATAAATTTTTTATGAAATTTTGTTGTAGTGTGGATAAATTATTCAAGTAATATCCTCTTCAAATTTCAAACATTTTGGACTTGTTTTGCAAAATTTATATTATTTTTACATTTTCTCATAATTTTTCTACTAGGAGCAATTTTTGAATTTTCCTAATTTCTTATATTTTCGAAATATTTCAAAAAATTAGCTATGGTTTCTTCTTTATTCGTTCCTCTATTCATCCAAAAATTTAATGAAATCCCAATCCTTTAATTTTTCCCAATTCTATCTACCCCTAGTCGCAAACCGTACATAATGATCGGTAGATCAACCCGAGACCAAGGGAAAGGTCAAAGAACTCCATGAAAGACCCAAAATAAGGAAGATATGGATTAAGAATATTCTAGTTTAGAATTATCTAAGGTATTCACCCAATTTCAAGAAAGGGAAATTAATATGGTAAGAACGACCTTACTAATGAGCTTCTTCATCTATAAGGTAGCCTTATGGGGGATCTTCATATCGATTTTCAATCAATGAGGAAGGATCTATTTCTCACACAAAAAATCCTAATTCCATTCATAAGGTTTCCTCTAGTAATACTCACATAGGTATAAATAACTTCAATCAAGGATGATACTTTGCACATTTAGGTGGATCTCCTCACCAAAGGTGGGGAATTATTAGAACAGTGGAAATGTTAAAATTCGATGGAAAGGATATGTTCAATTGGATTACCAAAATGTATAATTTATTTTATATCCATCAGATCCATTCGACACAAAAGGTTAAAATGAAATCCTTATAGCTAGAACCCAACCAATTAATTTGGTATCATTCGTTTTGGTATATTCGTTATGTTATCAAGGAAGAAGAATTGTCTAAGTGTCACATGGAAATTTTTCAATGAAGAGCTTCAATTTCACTATAGTTCTAGAGGTTCAAATAATTACTTTAGCTAATTAGCAAAGTTCCAACAAACATGTTCAGTAAAGGAATATGTTTATCAATTCCAAAATATTTCCTTACATTTAGAGGATATTAAAGAAGATTATATGAATGACCTATTACTTGGGGTCTTAATGATGACATCGAGCATGAGGTGCACATTTTTAATCCACTCAAGGTTTCTGATTATATTATTTTGGCATGTAGGGAAGAGGAAATTTTTCTTTCCAACAAAAGGTATACCTTTACTAAAATAAAATATTATAGCACCTTACCTCCATTGTACCCTCGGAAAGTTCAAGTGATACCTAAAAAAATTGAAGAAATATAAAAAATGGTTATGTTTTAACTATGACGGTAAATATGGACCATGTCATAAATGTGATGAGAAAAATTTGTTTTACATTGAAGGGACCAAAGTGATGAGGAGGAATATGAGGAAACATCAAATAAGTAAGTGGAAAAATTAGAGGAAGAATATGAAGATCCACAAAACCACTATTTCATGCCATGCTCTATGAATTATTAGAAATCCATAAAATCTTCAAGTTGTGGGTTATATTAATAAGGGAAGGTGATAGTACTAATTTCTGTAGGGATTACACATAATTTCTTCAATCATAAGTTAGTAGAAGGCTAAATTGTTTCATCTAACCAACACCTAAATTAAAATTAATGATTACACATGGTGGCATGGTCCAATGTTAAAGTAAATTCTATAAAATAAGAATTATGATGGTTGAATACACATTGGAATCTATGATGTTTTCTATTACCATGAGAAGAGATGATGTTGTCTTATGTTTTTAACGGTTCACAACTTTGGGCATGATAGAGCTAAATTTCGAGGAATTATTCATGCACTTTTATATTGAGGGTAACATTTTTGAACTTTGAGGACTAGAATAAAAACCTACTCACATTCTTAGTTCTCACTAAATGCATAAGATTCTTAAAAAAGGGTTGAAAGCTTTGTAGCATGATTGTTCACTCAAGTTTAATGACCAACAATGGTACTTTGCATCATGGGGTTAATTAGATACGTAATATCCTAGCACATGAGTTCATATTAAGGTAATTACAATAAATAAAATTAAATCCAATAAAATGGTAGACATGAGGGCATGAAAGGGTTTAACTTATTAATATTTTATATCAAGTATTCATGGTAGGTTAGAGAGGTGGGCCAAAGGAAAGGGAGGTTAATTTTTAAGATAAAAATAAAACATTTGAACCCTAGTTTTAAAAAATAAATACCTTAAAATTGTAATTTGAGGAGTGTGGTCATAAATTAAAATTATAAACTCTATTTGAATAAATGAATATCAATTAACAAATTCTTAACCAAGAAATAATAAGATGGTAGAAAACTAAGATTATGTTTTTCAACACAAGTGATATTATTTCACCATCTTAATTATTTTAAGAAATACTTGATTAATTATTAAAGCTTAACATTTATAACATAATAGGTAATAGGTAATAGGTATTGAATGGATTCAAACTATATTTCGAGAGAAAATGCATATTAAAAAAAACTGAGCGAGAAATATAATATATTTTGTGTTTAATATATTAGGGTAGAAATAAAAAGCGGTAAATAAACTTTTCAAGGAAAAATTGGTAAGTAAGGTACATGGAAAAAATAGGGGTATTTTAATTCTAATAATATAATGGGAGGGGGTATTATCAATTGAATAAATAGAGGTAAAAAATACAATTAAGGTTATTATTTAATACCCTTTGAACGAACGTGCTATACCATACTTTTACTTAATGAACCCCCCGTATAGTGCATTTATCTTCAAGAATTCTAGAGGATTTCCTCCTCAAAAATATCTTGATCATTTTTCAGTTAATTCCAAGAATCTAACCTCCTACCATTAGGCCTTATAAATACCCATATGTATAAAAGAGTGAGATTGAGAAGATGGTAGAGGAAATGTTAGAAATGGGTATTATTCGTCATAGTTAGAGTGCTTATTCATCTCCAATGGTGATGATGTGTGACAAGGATGGAAGATGTCACATTTGTCAAGAATACAAAGAATTTAACAAGTACACTATCAAATAAAGGTTTCATATTACTCTCATTGATGATCTATTAGATGAGTTGCATGGTGAAGCTTATTTTACAAAACTAGATTTGTATTCTGGTAACACCCAATTAGAGCAAAGAAAAAGATATTCACAAGACAAACTTAAGAAATCATCATGGTAATTATGAATTCCTAGTGATTCCTTTTGGTCTTACTAGTGCATCATCCAGATTTCAAATTTTGATGAATTCAATATTTATACCATTCCTAAGAAATTTTGTCTTTATCTCTTTTATGATATCCCCATCTACAAAAAATCCTAGGAGAAACATTTACCACATGTCAATACAAAATTGGAATCCCTAGAGAAACATAAACTATATGCCAAGCCCTTCAAACTATTCTTTTGTGTCCATGAAGTGGAATATCAGTGCCATATTGTCTTTAATAAAGGTGTTAAGGTGGACCCTCACAAGATTTAGGCCATGGTAAAATAGGAATTTTGAATAACACTCAATCATTTATGAGGATTCTTAGGTCTCGAGAAGGTACTATCATAGATTTGTAATAAAATGAGGACAATATAATAACACCACTAACAAAATTATTGAAGAAAGATTCCTTTCATTTGATTGTGGAAGCTTTTAGGGAATTTGAGAAAATGTGAACTGTGCACTTCTATAGTATTAACAACCCCATATTTTTCCAATATGTTCATATTTGAATATGATGCTTCAGGGAAATGGGATCGGAGTAGTACTCATGAAAGAAAGACATCCCATAGCATTTGAGAGAAAAAAAAAAGGAAATAGTTTTCTTAATCCTACTTATGGGAAGGAAATGATGGAAATATTACATGCGTTCAAACAATGAAAGGAAATAGTTTTCTTAATCCTACTTATGAGAAGGAAATGATGGAAATATTACATGCGTTCAAACAATGGAAACCAAAATTGATGGGTAGACATTTAAAGGAAAAAACTAATCATGATAGTATGAAATAATTCTTGGAGTACATAATATCTTAAGAAGAGACACAAAAATCAATCACTAAGATGTTTTTTTTTATTATTGGCAAATAGTTTTTTGAAAGGGACTATACCCTTGTGTACAAAAGAGGGCCTAGGAGCCAGAATAGGAATGAAAACCAGAAAAAAAAGGATCAGAATCCAAGTGTGACAATGAAGCCCAAAGTAGCCAAAAAATAGCTACCCAATCAAGACAAAACAACAAAAACTCTACAAAAAAGTAGCAAAGAGACCGCAAAAAATAGCAAAAAAAAACAAGAGCAGCTAAAGCACCTACAACTACTTCTTGGCAGCTTTTTCGATGTTGGTTTTGATGTTCTTCCAGGATTTGAACATTCCCAAAGTTGTCATGTGGGCAGCGTCAGTCTTATCTAGCTGATCAATGGTCCTTTTGCTTTCCTTATCATTGCCCCAAAGTGTTGCCGGAACTCCGCTGAGATTGGAGACACTTCGACATGCTGCTCAATGAACTCCTCAATCGCACTAAAAATGGCATAATCATGACGAGTTTTGGCCTTCCTAAACGGGAGTCTAAGGAGTTCACTTCTTGTAGATATCTTCAATTGGTTGTTATTAATATCCACCTCCTCCTCCTTCTTCCTCTTTCCTTTCGTTGTAATGCCCACTTCCCTAAGTTGATTGTCATTTTGAGTTATGCAGACTTTGGATATGGACATGACTTATACTTGTGTTGATTAGCATGATGTTTTGTGACTAGATGTATTTGGATTATGATTGGATTTTGTTTTCAGTATGATCTACACTGACTCATGGACAAACTATTGGATACCGATATTATTTTTATATGGATATATTGCATGTGTTCTAACATTGGATTTCTTCGCCATGATGAGTAGAATGTATTTGTTGAATTTACATTACTATAATTTTGGATAATGATGAAATGCATAATTAAGTTGTGATTTAGACCTAGAAATAATGATTGATTGAATTACATATAGATGTTAATAAATTTCATGCATATGGTTATTTTGGATATTTTGACATGGCCGCAAGGCCGAAGGAGGTATTTTATATTTTGCAGGAAACACAACATGATCACAACCATGAGGGGGATTGGGAACCAAACACAACAGTTGTTGGGTGGTTACAACATTTGGTCGTCAAGGAAACTAGTGAATTGCATTGTGTTACCTTTGTTCTTTTATGTGTTGAGAAAATTTCCATGAGGGGGAAATTTTCTAATGTGACCAAGGGGGTAAGAATTTTAATTACTTGTTTTAACTTGCTTTAGTAGGTGATTTCTTTTGTGATGTCTTTTTGTTAATTTACTTTTGTTAAGTATGTTTAGATTTATTTAACACCTTGTTTTAAATTTTAAGTTTTGGAGGGAAGTCTAGTGGGTGTAATTAATTTTGATGGTTGGCTCCTTGAGCCTTGTGTTTCCTCATGTATTGAATGCTTGGTTTTGAGTGTTGACCACTCCAAATCCCTTGAATCTCGAATTTGAGATTTAGGGCAATTTTGGGGGACTTGTGGGACAAGTTGAACTTGTCCCACACTTCCCAAAACCCCTTACCAACCATATCTATGGGTTGGGAATCCAAAAAGGGGATTATTTATTGTTTTGGGAAGGGAAATATGACTTTGGAGTGCTCTTTTCTTCTTTTTGCATTTATTTGTGCCTTAAGACACATGGGAAGGGATGGATGTGGAAGAGAGATGTCATTCAACCCAACCACCCATTTATGGTGCTTTGGGATTTGAGTTGACTTTGGGAGGTGGTTTGAGGATGTGTGATGTGGCATCCTACATGGAGCCACATCACCCTCACTCCTTCCTTTTGTCTATTTATTGAAACTTCCTCTCTTGTTGAGGGGGTTGGAGGTTTTTGTTGAGGAGTTCTTTTCTTTTATTTTTTTGGGAGAGGAAAGAATTGGGAGAAAGAGAAAAGAAGGAGCTTGGACTTGCATGCTTGGGATTGCTTTTGGAGGGAGCTTGTGCAAAGCTTCTTGGTTTAGGATTCTCCAATGGAGAGGTAGGAAACCTTCTCTTTCTTGTTGCTTTCATATTGTTGTTGATGCTAAAATTTTGAATAATGAATGTTTACTTTTGTGTATTGTTAAAATGGATAGAGTGTTTAATGTGTAGTGTAGGAGAGGTCTATGGGAAAACTCATGAAGGAGGCATAAGAGTAGAATAGGATATTGTGGAGGGAGTTTGAGAGGGATGCCCATCTTGGGTAAGAATGTTCACATTCTTACCTTGTTCTTGAGGAAGCCATAAGAGGAGGGAGGCATAAGAGTATGGGAGGAAAAAGGGGCACTTGAGGGAGGCATAAGAGTCATAGGGGCTTGAGTTTTATTGTGGAGGGTTTTGGATGGGCATCTCATCTCAATGGGGAGGCATAAGGAAAACTTTCCCATAGTTCCTTCTCTTGATGGCTTGGATGAAAGCCTTGTTGTGCAAAGTATTGTGTTATTTGTGTTTCCTTGTTGTTTTCCTCTTTTTACTTTGAATGTTGTGAAGAAATTGTATTGTGGAAGCAAGTATTATTGCCTTGAGTAGAGACCACCCTTCATTGTGTTGTGTTTGGGGCTCGGGGTCAATGGAGGAGATTGCTTCTCTTCTCCATTGAGTTTTGGTTGGGAGGAGAGTGTTGCCTCTCCCCCTATCTTGGTTGTGATTTGAGCTACTGGAACTTGGAGCGTGGATGAAGAACACTTTGGAGCACAAGAACCTTGTTGTTGGCAATGTTATAACATCATGTAATTACCCACCTTGAGTGGAGAAAGAAATGTAATATTGCCTTGTTTTCTCTAGCTTCCATTATTGTAAATTTGTTCCACATGAAGTAGGGTATGTTGTAATAAGATTTGGAGGAAAATCTGCATTGAAATGATAGTACTTCTTGCTCTAAAATTTATTGGGAATGTTGTTGAATTCTTTGGTGGAATATTGGAAAGATATTACAAAAGGAAATATATTAAAAAATTTGTTTGGATACTTGAAAGTAATGTGTTGTAAAGATTGAAAAGAAAAAAATAGTGCATCATCTCCTCTTGTGTAGTTGATGGAATGGTCTTAAGTTTTAAATGGCTTTTAAGATGCCAAAGAAGTATTTCTAGTTCTAGTCCCCTTTATGTTTTATTCATCCATAAATTCATTGTAAAATCCATTGCAAATAAACAAGAAAATGAAACCGAATCTCTTAGAGCACCCCTGCTATATCTATTGAATTGTGTGGAAGGAGATTTTAATACAAAATTTTAAACTTAATAAGACTATAACCACGTTTCATTAATAAGAGAACTGATTCTGAAATATTATCCATGTTTT
This sequence comes from Taxus wallichiana var. yunnanensis, assembly GCA_018340775.1. Taxonomy (NCBI): domain Eukaryota; kingdom Viridiplantae; phylum Streptophyta; class Pinopsida; order Cupressales; family Taxaceae; genus Taxus; species Taxus wallichiana. The sequence goes on along the minus strand of CM031244.1, from coordinate 691,917,161 downwards.
AACAAAATGACTACTAACAGATTTCTATTATAGGATTTCACTGATAACAACATACTATTATTATTACCTTCATATTAATTAGTCAATAAATAATGCCAATGAAATCTATAAACAAACCTACGCATAAACTACCCTTGTCCTTTGCAAAACAAATTGTGCTTCATTAATATTCTGTAGTGAAACAGACCCCTTCTGCCCCCCCTTCTTCTGTGACGTCACACTTTATCAAAGCAAATTTGGCTTCATGAATATCCTGATATGAAACAGATCCACCTCTAAGCGGTTCCTTCCTCCAAGCTGTCTGTCAGCATGTTCTCTGTCCCTCCACCATTTTGGTTTAAAATATATATATATATATATCATGATGATACGTTTCAGTAGATATGCCTGATAGACAACTTGATACACAAAGCGCACCGATCATAGCAAATATTTAAAATGATGCAATGCTTACAGATCTTTTTCAAACTTTTTTTTTTTTTTTTTATTAGGACACTGCGAGGGCCTTAACTTCACAAATATCAAGTGCATGGCAGCCTCACAACCGCCCAAACAAATGTGAAGTTATTCTCAAAATCAAGACACGTCCATCACCCCTTTAATCATATCTAAGAGAATAACTGCTAATACAAAAAAAAAAGATGATGATACATTTCAATAGATATGCACGATAGACAACTTTGATACACAAAGCACGACGCCACAATGAATATTTAAATTGTTGCGGTGCTTTTAAAAAACGATGAGCAGAGATAACATCATAGTTGGATGACCTGCTGCTGGTGCGCCTTCACCTGCGGCAAACCACACGCCCAGGGACAAAGAAAAAGGAAAAGAACAGTCCATCCACCTGTTCCCCACCGAATCTTAATAAAGATAGCTTGAAGGTGAACCCGAGTTGAGGATGCATTCAGAACTGAACAGATAACAACATAGTTGGACGACCTGCGCCATGCTTAAGGCGTCCTTCGTAAAAGAAAGAGGGAAATAGGGACTGTGGAACTTGTTAGAAGCATTGGAAAAATGTCCAATTTTAACTCTGATTTCAGCTTTGGCGCCTGGTCAACGTGGAAGATGTGTGAGTAACAGTATCGGATCCAAGAGAAGGAAGTAAAATACTCATCCAAGGGCTCACAGGATGCGCCCAACCAGGACATATGGTTGCCATCACGGGACCTTTTGGATCTGGAAAGTCTACCACTCTGAAATGCTCTTAAATGCAAAGTAAGTTTGGTTTCACGAATATTCTGATATGAGACAGACTTACCTCTATGAGATTTTCCTCCATTCGCACCTGTAGCTGCGCCTCCCTCCAGCTGTCGTATCATCTATAACCTTTTCTTTTAATGCGCGGCCAGGTAAAAGGTGGACAGGTAATTTAAGAGGGGGAGGCATAAGATTTTGAAAAATCCTTTTTTTTGCAGTAAGGGAATGACTAGTGCGACCCGGCTGTCTCGGCACGCAAGGGGAGGAGTTATTTGGCTATGGCAGGTGGCCATTAAAGCCACCCACCTCGACTACATTTTCAAACTTAAAATTTAATTGCTTTCCCACCTTGATACTCGACCCTTTTGCTCAAGATTCAATTTTATGTTTAAGTATATAGATTTTACTTAATGTAATTTTGATAATTATATAATTCTTTTTTTTTAGTTTTGAAACTTCAAATTAAATCCTTGATACTAAATTTAAAAATTAATAGATGATGGTGAGTGCCTAATCACCCCTCCTGAATGTTCATTCGTGAAATTTCGCTCGTGACATCGAGAATATTTTTTTGCCGACACCTGCTCTTAACGTTATTTAGCGCCAGGATTAAATGACTCCTCGGATAAGCACCGGCTCATGGCATCGAGCTCTGTCGACGATGCTAGTGTCGAGAAGAACGTTAGGAAGGCTCTTTACGACCTAACTAGACTATTTTTTTTAGCATCCTGCCCTTGACCCATTAACCAAGCAACCCAATTTAAATATGTTACACTTCTTAAACTGGATCCCTTAATCTCGATCCAAAAAAAAAATGTCGCATTTTCGGGTTGTTTGTTTGTCGCGCGGCATCGTCGTTGCCATCGTCGAGCGTAGCGTCGTCGTCTTTGAGCGGCGTTACATTTTGGTATCAGAGCCAGGGGTTCGAAGCTGGGACCCTTGGGCACACGCAGAAAACACGAAACAGGAACACTTAACTTAGTGCAGAACATTATTCTTTTAAAATATAAAACCATAATGTTGATAATTATAGTAAACAACAAATTTTGAAAACTAGCACAAGACCTAGAACAATGAACTAACTCTCACCTTGATCTGTGCAGGAGGCGCGGATTGGGCGAGGGGTCTCTTCACATAGACCTAGACATACCACCGCCAGAGCAGGCCGTAGCAGCCCTTCTGCCTCAGATCTTGCAGACACTCCAGGATGTCAATGCCGCTATACGCGGAGAGCCCTTGGGAGGACGACTTGCTAGGCATAGTTTGGAGCCGTCGGTAGATGCCCATGCATCCCCTCGACACAAAGTGAGGAGCACAAAGCAGAGAATTTCCATGCAGAGTCGGTTAGGGCAGAGTCACCACAGAGAGGACATGGGGACAGGATCTCAGGACATAGGGACAGGTCTCGGAGCCCTAGACAGAGGGAGGAGCATACAGAGAGACCTAGGATTCGTCATACATCAGCTGCAGACCATATCAGGGAGATCCTGAAGCTGCGACCATCTCAGTATATAGGTGATACAATCGGTTTTCAGGCAGAGGCCTGGTTGGTGAGCTTGAGCGGATGCTTCAAGCTCTGTCCTTGTAGTAGCAACACGAAAGCTCGTGTTGCGATCCATCTTCTGAAGGATGGAGCAGGAGTCTGGTGGAGGACCGAGGAGCAGAAGCTCCATGTCGACTCAGAGATGATTACCTGGGAGCTGTTTGAGGAACGTTTCAGGAGCAGGTATTTACCCAGGAGATTTATACAGCAGCGCATAGACGAGTTTCATGACCTCCGTCAGGCGTCGATGACAGTAGCTGAGTATGAGAGTCGATTTCTGGACCTACTCTAGTATGTCGACTATATGCAGGATGAGCAGGTATGGATTCACGGTGTTCATTCGGGCCCTGAATTTAGATTTAGGTGCCGCAGGTGTGCATTCATTACCCACGGACATTAGCAGAGGCCGTGGAGAAGGCCTATATTGCAGAGGAGACACGGGGGAAGACACAACAGGCTAGAGACGAGTTCGGAGCCGTATCCAGTAGATGCAGGATAGTAGGTCGAAGGGGCTGAGTTCCTCCTCCATGGGGTGGACACAGATTCGAGGCAAGCTTCATGTAGGCCACCACAAAGAATAGAAGAATGCAGACCCGCCCACCTTACAGACCTCCTCAGAGATTCGATGCACAGAGAGGACGTAGTATGGGGCCTCCTCCTAGGGGTCCCATCAGGACACAGGGTGCACCGAGAGCTCAGTCAGTAGGAGCTCATCAGTAGAGACCTCAGCAGTCCATAGCCGGATCATCAGGATCTATATCTCAGTCATCTAGAGTACCAGCTGGAGCCCGCTTCCCACTGGAGAGGACCAGGCCGCTGTTATGGTTGCGGAGTTGTTGGACATATTTGGAGAGATTGCCCACATAACCCTACCAAGGGTAAGACACAGCTCGAGCCTACTTGTTGGAGATATGGCACGAGTCATCGATCTACACAAAATGATCGAGAACCGCCAGTGAGCATCGAGTATTGTGATTGAGACGACGAGTAGTATTGGTGGTATTTCCACCTCTATATTATTTGATTCAGTTCTTCTCGATTCTTTCATTGCACCATCCTTAGTAGAGCATTGTAGGGTGGTGGCGATTAGGTAGGGCCGTAGTTGGGACGTTGAGATGGCTTCGGAGCCTAGATTTCGTAGACTCCTTATTCAAGGAGTGTGTAGTGGATTTGGGACCCTTCACCACTACTTCTGATCTTCGGATCCTTCCATTAGGATCTTATGGCATCATTTTAGGCATGGATTGGTTGTCCGCTCACAGAGCTAGAGTGGATTGTTACCATAAGACTATTGCTTGCATAGATGATCTTGGAATAGAGTCAGTGATATCAGGAGTTAGGAGGGCCGTATCCATTCGCACCATCTCCACTATGCAACTTAAGCGGTGTGCACGAAAGGGTTGTCAGATGTTTGCTATTACGGTCAGTGACAGATCAGAGGATGAGTCGAGAGGGCCTTCCCTCGATGATCATCCTATCTTGTCAAAGTTTACTGATGTGTTCCCAGGGGAGCTACCGGGATTACCTCCCCCGTGAGATCGATTTCCATATAGATCTAGTTCCTGCGCAGAGCCTACGTCACGAGCACCTTATCGGATGACTACTCCGAGTTATGTGAGCTCAAGTTGCAGCTTGAGGGCCTTACGGAGAAAGGCCTAATCCATCCCAGTGTATCCCCTTGGGTGCACCAAAGTGATCTTCGTGAAGAAGAAGGATGGATCTCTTCGGTTGTGTATTGACTATCGGCGGTGAATAAAGTAATGATTAAGAATCGTTACCCCCTTCCACGCATTGATGATTTATTTGACCAGATGAAAGGGGCTACAGTTTTCTCCAAGATAGATCTTAAGTCAAGATACCATCAGCTCAGGATTGCGGAGACAGATATTCACAAGATAGCTTTCCGCACGAGATATGGCCACTACGAGTTCACAGTGGTACCTTTCGGTTTGACGAATGCCCCCGCAGTGTTTATGAGTTTGATGAATGGGGTATTCAGGACCTTCTTTGATCGCTTCGTGCTCATCTTCCTTGATGACATTCTGATTTACTCACGCACATGTGAGGAGCACGAGGAGCACCTTCGCCAGGTTCTTCAGTGTCTTCGCGAGTAGCACCTTTATGGGAACTTGGAGAAGTGTGTGTTCTTTCACTGAGGTGCAGTATTTGGGCCACGTTATTTCGGGGAAGGTATCGATCGATCCTTCCAAGATTTGAGCCATCATGGATTGGCCAAAGCACCCACTAGTGTGACCGAGGTGTGTAGTTTCGTGGGTCTAGCAGGGTACTACGGAGGTTTGTTCAGACTTCTCTTGGATTGCGCACCCTATCACTTCTCTTTAGTGGAAAGGGAAGAATTTTTATGGTCGATAGATGTGAACAGCCTTCGATGCATCAAGGAATGCCTTACGAGAGCACCTATCCTTGCAGCGCTGATCCCCATGGAGAGTTTTTCGTATGCATAGATGCTTCCTTGGCGGGGTTGGAGGAGTGCTAATGCGGGAGGGTAGAGTAGTTTCCTTTGAGTCTCACAAACTCAAAGATTATGATCTTAATTATTCGACCCATGACCTTGAGCTTGCAGCAGTAGTACATGCCTTAGTGCGGTGGAGACATTTTCTTCTTGGCTGGAGATTTACACTCAGGATCGATCAATTTATTCTTCGCCACCTCTTCATGCAGGCCCAATCTCAACGCTCGTTAGCGGCGTTGGATGGAGTTACTCTATGAGTATGACATGGAGGTAGAACATGTGAAAGGGAAGGAGAATGTGGTTGCAGATGCCTTGAGTAGGTGAAGGCATCTCTGCTATGGCCACCTCGGTGGGCCACAGTTTGCGGAGTAGGATCAAATCAAATCAAGGTGGCTGTTAAGGATCAAGACACAACTACCCTTACTTTTCTATGGTGTAACTTTTCCGAAAGGGTATTGCCATTGTGACTATGTAATGTTCTAGCAACCTTCCAAAGGGTTGTACTTAGCAATTAGTGCATATCTAACCATTGATTGTGTGGAAGTATACATGGATGATCTCACTGCATGGAGAAACATTTGATGATGCCTTGAAAAATCTAGATAGAATATTACCAAGATGCAAGCAACACCATTTGTCTCTTAGTTATGAGAAATGCTCGATGATGGTTGATAAAGACACCACATTTTTAAAAATGGAATTCAAGTTGACCAAAACAAAATCGGGATTATTTCATACTTACCTGTTCCTCAAACCCCCACAGATATCAAGTCATTCCTAGGGAATTTTGTATACTATAGGTATTTTATTAAATATTTTCGTAAAAAAATTTCCCCCATGTTTGGTTTACTTACCAAGGATTGTGAATTTCATTGCGATGAAAAGTGTCAACATGATTTTCAAGAAATTAAATAAAAATTAATCACTGCCCCAATATTGAGAGGACCTAATTAGGAGAAAAATTATCACATCCAAATAGATACCTCAAATAAATCAATTCGTGTAGTTTTGGGATAGAAACAGGAAGAAGGAAAATGTATACTATTTACTACTATAGTAAAAATCTTAGTTCCACTTGAAGAAATTACACCACCACCTTGAAAAATAATTTCTTGGTGTGATTTATGCGATTAATAAGTTAAGACATTATATTACGTGTTACAAAATATTTGCACATACGATCACTCAAAGCAATTAAATACTTAATGAACAAACCAAAGTGGTTGGAGGTAGGATAATTAGGTGGTTATTAATTTTATAAGAATTTGATATTACCATTATGGATAATCTAGGAAAATCTTATGTTGGTGCTGATTTTTTTCAAGATTAACCACTACAGGGAACAAGATCAAGTTAAGGACAACATTCCGGATGAACAAATATTTTCTATTTCGATGATACACCATGGTTTGCTAATATGGAAAATTATTTTGCAATAGGGAATTTTCCCCTTTCTTTTACTAAGATACAAATAAAAAGATTAATCAAAACATGTGCACAATATAAATGGTTTAATGAAATTTTATTTAAATATGGTCTTTATTTTGTTTTAGGCCGGTTTGTGAGAGAAGATGAAATCTTTGACATAATTAGGGAATTTCATGATGAACTAAGTGGAGGAAACATTTTAGTAAAAAAAAACACACAAAATACTTGGGACTGACTATTGTTGGCCATCTCTCAGTATGAAGATGTGAAGAAATACATCAAGCAAGTGTATTCCTTATCAAAGGATGGGGCAAATGGCTTTTACCAATGAAATGCCTCTACAACCTCAAGTAGTGATTGAACCATTTGAAAGGTGGGGGATAGATTTTTTTTTCCCTTTTAGTCCTCCTTCACAATGAAAGGATCAAATATTTGTATGTACTTGATTATGTTACAAAGTGGGCAACGGTTCAAGCTTTAACAAATACTAATAAAGATGTAGTTTCCGATTTTCTTTGGTACAAAATTATGATGAAGTATGGTGCACTAAGAAGAATAGTTTAAGGCCAAGGTCCATAGTCATGTCCAATATGATCCAGGACTTCACAATGTACTATCATAAAAATCATAGGAATTCATCTCCCTATCACCCACAATCAAATAGGCAAGCGAAAGTGACAAAAAGAGTATTGGAAAACATCCTTACCAAAACATTTAAAGCAAGTAGAAGAGATTGGGTAAAGAGGTTATCTGAAGTTGTATGGGCTTATAATACAAATTGTAAGACTTCAATAGGTTTCTCACCATATGCTTTATTCTATTGGAAAAATACCTTGTTACCTATTGAATTTGAAATACAAACATTGAGAACAACAACTAAATTGGTTATTGAATTGGATGCAACACAAAAGGAAATAATTCTACAAATCATTGATTTAGATGAGCTAATATTGGAAGAAATTCAACAGAACGAGATAATCCAAGACCAAAGGAAGTAGTGGTATGATACACATATCAAGGAAAGGAAATTAAAGGTAGGAGATTGGGCATTACTATTTGATTCCAAGTACCTTTAATTCAAAGGAAAATGAAAAGCAAGTGGTTAGGACCTTATCAAATTGAGGAAATATTTGACAACGGCTCTATTCGAAGTTACTTCATATTGATGGAAGTAGAAGGACACTTCTAGTTAATGGACTCAAAGCTAAAAGTTTATAGGAAGCCTCATACCAAGGATGAGTTCTTAAAGTTGATTGAAGTAGACAAAGAATTTGATCATATGGAAGAACCTAGTTCTTCCAAAACGATCCTATAATCAGATGCATGGATCCAAAATAAAGGGAAGAGAATGAAAACTAGAAAATGGTGTTCTCTTCCCCCAAAAAAAAAAAAATATAAAATATAAAATATAAAAAAGGGAGGGAATGAAAACTAGTAAATGACATTCCGTTCCCAAAAATAAAAAATAAAAAATATCTCAAAGGCCAATTGAAAACGAGAAATGGCATTTGGTCTCCTCAATAAATGGCTAATTCAAAATAAAAGGAACTCCTTTGGAATTCTAGTTGTCTTTTCTAACCATTTTTCCTTTTTCACTTTTTTTTTTTAGGTATGATGAGACATCAAGGTGGAGAAATTACATTAGCAAGGATGGTAACTATGTCTTGATGTTATTAAAGGTTAAATTAAAAGTTTTCATGTGCGATTAGACATGATTTAAGTAGTTGGTATGATGAGTCATTTATTGTACATTATGAGTAAAAGAAAGTAATAATTAGGGTAATGTTGATTGAACAAGAAAAAGTGGTGGCATATTAATAAGTATCAATCATTTGGGTGGAATAAACGAAGTTGAGAAACAATTGTAGAAAAATTCAAGAAGAAACAATAGAATTATATTTGAATTCCATAGCTAAACCTAGCATTCCATGCAGATAAACCCAATAGTTCAAGATAAGTCCAAGTAGTTCTATAGTTATCTTCTAACGAGTAAGGATTTGAAAGGAGGAATAATTTGAGTCATCCTTTTTCCATGGGAATAAAAATAATTCAAATCCAAAGGATGACACACAAATTCTTACAGATGGAGAAGTAGTAACCATTTATAAACAAGCGGGGTGGCTAGAGTTCCTAAATAAATTCTCAAAGTACGATGATGAATTAGTAAGGGAATTTTCTATAAATTTAGAAGAATCCAAAACTAAGGTTAAAAGCATTGTAATTCCCTTTACTATAAATACAATGAGAAATGTATCTGGGGTACCAATTGTAGATGTTCCAAATCTGTCAAGGGGACCCTAAAAGAATTGGCGATATCAAGAGGGGGAATTTGAACCCCAATATATTTATAACACTAAAAAAATCATTAAGGGGGTCAGAAGAGCTAGCTTTCCTAAACCATTTGAGAGGGTAGAATTTTGGGTAGTTAAGTACCTAACTCATGATGGCCAATTTGGCACTGTGGGAAGAGAGGTCCTTAAGATGCTAATATATCTTAGGTATGGGGCTACAAAACCGAATGTAGAGTAAACCGTCCAGGGGTTCTTTTTTTGAATCCATCTAGAAAATGGATTAAAGGTATTCTTAGGGAGTTGGGACATTTAGACATCATGGATTAGTCCATCTAGTCTATCATCACCACTTTCTCTTTAAAAAAATGGAGAAGAAGAATGGGAAAAGTACCTTAACAAATTCAAACAAAGACTTGATATTATCAAGAGGGGAATACCACCCTCTTTAACCCTTAAAATTAATTTGGAGATAGATCCTCCTGTAGAGAAAAAGAAGAAAGTAGGTGGATTTAATGTGCCAAAGAGGAGGAGATCTCAAATAATGATCAAAGCTACAAAACCTACCATGTCTTCAAAATAAACTCCATCCTTTACAGCAATACTAGAAGAACTAATATATGTCTCGATAACGAAAATTCACCTAAGTTGGTTCATGAAGTGAAAATCAGAAGAAGATATAGGATGAAGCCCACATCAAGACATTTTTAAGCTCCTCAAAGAATAAGAGTTCATAATAGGTATAGGAAAAATCCAATGGATATTAAAGAATAGGATGATTTGGAGAAAGAATTTATTGATATTCTACGTAGCATGGAAATGTATCCTCATTAACCAAGTCAAATTGAGGTGGAGAAAGAAGATGAAATATTTGATGAACATGATTTTCAGGAGATGAGTGAATCAACAACACTTTCACATGAAGAAGAGGAATTAACATCTTGGAAATGAAAAAGTGAAATCCCCTTTGGTAGAAGAAGAATGATCATTTCCCAAAGAACTTTCAGAAAAAGCGGAGAAATAGAAAGTTTTAATGGCTCTATTTATATCTAGATCATAACTTATCATTAGGGAAAGGACGAGGATTTAGACTTCCTCAAGAAAAAACTGGAGCATACGGAAATGCTCATTTAGTGACTAAAAACTTTGCTCATAGATAGAGTGAAGAATTGACATTGGTCAAACAAAAAATAGTTTAAAAAGAGAAAGAATTTCAATCGGCTAGTAAATAGAGTGCTATGTCAAAAATATTTTCAATAAATTAGGTTGTACAAACTTAATTGACTTTGGGGCCACTTAAGCAAACAGTGGGATGATAGTTGCAAAAAACTTAATGAATTTAAAACATTAAATGAGGAACTAAGAAGAAAGATGGAAGAGGAGAAGAAGGAAAAGAAGGAATGGGAAGAAAAAAATTACAAAATGGAAGAAGATAAATTTAAATGTCTGGTAAACATACAAATTGTTTACATAATGAGTGAAATATTACTCGTATGTAGGAAACCTTCTCCTACATACAGTGTATTTCTGGAAGAGATATTTATTCACTGACAGCTATGAAGAATTGCATGTGGTCTTCCACATGAAATAAAAGATGAATTTGAGTTCATGAAATAATATTCCTTAGCCAATACAGATGAGAAAAATATTCTTTGGGAATTCTATCTCTATAATTTTATGCTGGAAAAGAATAGAGGCTTCATGATCAATTTGTATGTAGGGGAAAGTTAGCTGAATGCATTTGTTTTTGTACTTCAAAATCAGATAGCATAGAAAGATAGGTCTTCTAAAAACTTATTAAAGTCTAGTTCATCCGGCATCTACATTAGAGCTCACTATTGAAAACCATCTTCCTTTGTTATATATTTTAGATCCCATGCTTTTGACAATCGATTCAAGGAACATTATTTTTCTAGTCTACAGAAAAGTATTGATACCTTCACCTCTTATGAGGATAAAAAATTTAAATATATTTATGATGTATGTTTAAAGAGATGATATTTTATCATAGTTTCATTGAGAAAAAGATCATTGATATCTCCCATCAACTTAATATGGAGTTTAGAAAGAGCTAATGTATTTTGTACATTAATCCGTCAAGTCAATGAAAAATGCATGGGCATATGGATGGAAATGAGAACAAGGCATCATCTACTCCTCAACCCCATGTATCCATGGAAAAATAGAGAGCCTCAATATCCCACACACTTTTAGGAGTGGAATATAAATATATAAGTAGGATCATGGTATATTACTTCGAACTAAAGCACTTTGGGATATTGAGTTTGACCACTTGACTGAGTAGTCAATTGGAATGCGAAATTCACAACCCAAGATTTAAAGACTAAAGTTTTTAAGGGGACTTACAAATAAGTATGGGGGAGATGATAAGGAAAAAATATGCCTCATCAATGTGCAATAAATGATCTTATTCTATTCTCCTTTTTATCATGTTTGACTTGCATTTTGTGACTTTTGTTTGATCTAGTATAAGTTAGGATGTAATTGTCCATCCTTTTAGATCTAGTTCTAACATCTAAAAACTCTGTAATTCCTAAAAAAATATGTGGAAACTAAGTTTTTGTAATAAAATAGGTCGCAATCAGTCGGAAGAACAATGTATGAAGCAACCACCACATTTTTAGGAGCATTGGCTTCAATACAGCTTAGCACCGGAACCTCAAGGCTTTGTTTTAGAACTCCATAACATAGCAAAGGAACTCTATCACTTAGTTATGGAACCTTCAAACTTAGTTCTAGAAATCTGACACTTAGTTCCAGAACTCCTGCACTTAGCTCTGGAACTTTTGCAGTTAGTCCTGGAATAATTTCATTTTGTTCTGGAACTTCTACAAAGTTCGGAATCCATGGGAATCTATTTATTTTGACAACATCTAGTGATAGAGAAATAAATGGGCTTTACAATAAGGATAAGATCAACATATTTTCAATTCTTCATACCCCATAAATACAAATGTAGGATCGAGACATCTCCGTATGTCTAGCAAGGTTCCTAGATTCCACATCTACTTTGAGCACTATTTTGTTTCCTAGGATTCTATTGATATATGGACAGCTATTAAGCACTTGTTATTGTAAATGCATCTTCAGATGATAAATAATATATAAGGAACTTTATATATATATATATATATATATATATATATATATATATGAATAGACATACATAAAGTTTGTAAGACAAAAAATATTCAGTAATAAGATAGCCATTTGGTTTTTAGAGAGCCATACTTTGTCAAATCCTAATTCAAGGTGGACTAAGGGCCCACTCCTCAAAGAAGAAGGATTCTTTTTTATTGGTATTTTTATTTCTAAGAAAGTCATGTAAATCTATTAAGTGTTAATTATGTAAATGGTTTTGATTCTTAAGTTAAATTATGTCACGTACTTGTCCTTATAGGTGTTATAGGTTAGACTCTTATTTCCTTGCAAGCATTTTCAAACATGTGTTTACTTACATCAATTTGTCTTATTCTCCAAAAATGTGTTTATTTCCATAAATTTGTTCCATTCCATAAGAGTTTATTTACTTCCAGAACTTTTTTCATCCTACAAATATGTGTTTCGAGTTCCAGAAGCACATTTAATTCTAAAGATTTCTTTCTTTCAACAACAAGTTTTTATTTCAACAAGTTTCCTTTAGTATAGTTTTAAGAAGGCATTGTCCATGGAATCCTAAAGACACTAAAAAAACTCCCCCAAAAAATATTTTTAAAAAAATACCTAAAATCAATTACTAGATCACTAAGATTCTTCTTATTGCATATAGCTTCAGACACACCCCTGGTTTGAATATGACATCAACTAAGAACTGATTAAATGAAGGGAGTAATAAAACCCATAAATAATCCTTGAAAATTTTTTTCCTTTCTTATTCATAGCACCTATGATGGAGAATGACAATGAAAATATTTTTTAGATTCGTTCATCGGATTGAGCAATAAAATTTTCAGTTTTTTCGCGTATAGACTTAATTTAGGGAAATTTGGGCATGGTTCTTAGATAAATTACAGGTTTGATGTCATTTTTACAGAATAATTCATGTTTTTCATGAGAGAATATTAAATGGCCAGAAGTTTTTTTTGTGTTTAAAACTTCTTAACAACATTTGACGTTCACGGGAGTCGAGAGAAAGAGAAGTAGCAGGTAGCAATACTTAATAACTTTTTCCGTTTTCCTTCACCTTGGAATGAGGAATGCTTTTTTCCAATTTTCCTAAAGGGATAGGATAGATGGGGAAAAATTGTTCCTAAATGTGATCATAACAAGTGGCGAGGTTTGATTGCCCAATGGGGAGAGAAAAAGCTAGTAGTTAGCACCTAGAGGTTGAGGTGGGTCACATGAAAAATGATGGGAAGAGCACGAATGATGTGTATTTTTTTCCCAATAGTTCTAAAGAAATCAGGATATATGGGGTAGAAAAATATACCCTTTTGTGGAAGTGAGAAGTGGTGAGATGCGATTTGATGAGGCATAGAGGAAAAGGGCTAAAAATGCCTAACATATCCTTTTCGAGGACATTGGAGGAATGAAGAGCCAATAAAATCATGGAGGACATTGTTGCCTACCAAATTTTCCAAAGGAATGGGAAATATGGGGAATAAAAATCTATTGTTACCCTAGGTTTTAAGTTTCAAGATGTGATTGCGCAACAAAAAGGGTTAGAATGTGGTGAAAAAGAGCTTAACATACAAATCAAGAAGCTTTTTCGAAGTCATATGATGGTCCAGAGTGCATAACTAGGATTGGATGCACTCTTTGTCCCATATTTCTCAAATAAAAAGACACACGGGATAAAAAAATTACGCCTCAACCTCGGGCTTATATGTGTTCACATTGAAAATTGCTAAGTCTCGAAAGCTTACCTTGAGAAAACCTTTAGAATAAATTTTATGGATCTTTAAGAGGATTTTTTAAAATTATTTATATGAAATTTACTAAAAAAACCTTTTTAAATTATTATTTTTGTTCTCGTGATACAATTCTTCTTACAACCCTTAAAAAATAAATTTTTTTCTAGGGACACCAAGGTGTGTCTACTTAAAATGGGTTGTGGGAAGAAGTGCTTAGGTATTGTGAAAAATATGAAATAACCATAATTTATATAATTTTCTTATATAACAAAGTTACATATTTTTTTACCTATAACTCTTTGCTGAGCTCGCACAATCATCTTTGAAGACCATGCTTCATCTTCAAAACCCAATTTCACTGAACTTGTTCATAAACCTTAAAATATTCCCTAAAATTTCCTAAATAACTTGAAATATGTTCTTATCTCCTAAATACCACTTCCCAATGAATTTACTCCTCCAAATTTGACCCAAAGGGTGCACACCTTTTCCGAAAGGCTAGAAATAACCTTTCTCGATACTTTAAAGAATATACCTTAAGAAGCACTAAATCGGAAGAACTTCATGAGTTTTTTTAAATATTTCAAAGACTTGGGAAGGTCTATTACAAAATTTATGATAACTTTTAGGATTGGGATAAGAAATAAAAAGAGGGAGAATTGATCCAAATAATTTCTTAGGAGGGTTTATAAGAAATTTTTTGACACTAGGGTATAGTTGTCATGGTTAAACATTGAATTTTTCCCTCACAAAAAGACATGATGATAGAGGTTTTTGCATTTTATAGGATAAAAGGAGGGATCCAAAGGTAATCCATTAAAATTTTGACGTTCTCTTGCTCGGACCCTTGAAGATCAAGTACTTTTCACGAGAGAACACATATTATCTTGCATACCTTGATTAGACCCCTTTGGTGTTATCTCACGGTGGGAAACATATGAATCTCTAAATACAATTAGGTTTAATTTCCTCAAACATTTTTCCATAATTTCCCTTTCATTTTTGTATGTATTTTCCTTTATTTTTGAGTCTCATGTCTACATTGTGTGTTTTGTCATTTCCCCTTTTTGTGTATCTCTTGTTGTTTTGGTTAGTAATAAATGACTTTGTTTCCCAATGTATATAGAATTGGCATGATACTCACGGGGTATATGAATTTATCTATTTCCCCTTATAGTCAAATTTTCGAAGATCGAGCCGCTTATTGTCATCGAAAATAACTAGCATAGAAATTTCATAAATTCTAAACATGACAACTAAGCCCTTAAATTAAAATTATGATTTCCAATCACTTGTGCACCTTACTCTAGATAGGATGCGCTTAGTTTTAACCTCACCTAGGATGATAAGAATGTACTAAAAATATTATTATGTGTGTTTCGGTTTTATGTAAGAGTGTCTAAGGTGATTGATAAAATCACACATTTTTGATGAAACACAACTTCCTCAGAGGCCCAAAAACGTTGTTTTTGGGCATTCTACAACCAATTAAAATCCGTTCGGAAGAATTTAGGGAAATTTGAAACAAATTAATTGTGATTTTAGAGAAAATTGAAGGCATTTAAGGAAATTTATGAAATTTTGGTTTGGAAAATTTAATTAAGGTGAAATTTGTTCAACAATAAGTATGTTATGCCCTTAGTCCTATAGCTTATGTTGGATATGTAGCAATCGACTTATGGCTTAAATAATCTCCCATTGGTCATATGTTATTCATTTATCCCTTAATCTATGTAGTAGATCAACATTGGTGTGGCATGCAGATTAGTTAATCATCACAATAAGAATTCGAGTCTTATTATATTGTTTGGAGGTTTCCCCCTCAAAGTGGCTAAGCTATTATACTTTAACATTGCTATCATTTATCTATAATGTTGTATTATTTGGTGTTCTATTACTTTGGTGATATTCAGATTCATATAAGTAACTTCATTACAAGTGGTATCGAGCCTAATCTCACCAACAACTGCGTGAAACCCTAATTGTGAATGTTTGGCTATATCTCGAAATTGGTATAAATTTTTATGAAATTTTGTTGTAGTGTGGATAAATTATTCAAGTAATATCCTCTTCAAATTTCAAACATTTTGGACTTGTTTTGCAAAATTTATATTATTTTACATTTTCTCATAATATTTCTACTAGGGAGCAATTTTTTGAATTTTCCTAATTTCTTATATTTTCGGAAATATTTCAAAAAATTAGCTATGGTTTCTTCTTTATTCGTTCCTCTATTCATCCAAAATTTAATGAAATCCCAATCCTTTAATTTTTTTCCCAATTCTATCTACCCCTAGTCGCAAAACCGTACATAATGATCGGTAGATCAACTTTGAGGCCAAGGGAAAGGTAAAAGAACTCCATGAAAGACCCAAAATAAGGAAGATATGGATTAATAATATTATAGTTTAGAATTATCTGAGGTATTCACCCAATTTCAAGAAAGGGAAATTAATATGGTAAGAATGACCTTACTAATGAGCTTCTTCATCTATAAGGTAGCCTTATGGGGATCTTCATATCGATTTTCAATCAATGAGGAAGGATCTATTTCTCACACAAACAAATCCTAATTCCATTTATAAGGTTTCCTCTAGTAATACTCACATAGGTATAAATAACTCCAATCAAGGATGATACTTTGCACATTTAGGTGGATCTCCTCACCAAAGGCGGGTAATTATTGTGCAAGTGGAAATGTTAAAATTCGATGGAAAGGATATGTTCAATTGGATTACCAAAATGTATAATTTATTTTATATCCATCGATCCATTCGACACAAAAAGGTTAACATGAAATCCTTATAGCTAGAACCCAACCATTTAATTTGGTATCATTCGTTATGTTATCAAAGGAAGAAGAATTGTCTAAGTGTCACATGGAAATTTTTCAATGAAGAGCTTCAATTTCACTATAGTTCTAGAGGTTCAAATAATTACTTTAGCTAATTAGCAAAGTTCCAACAAACATGTTCGGTAAAGGAATATGTTTATCAATTCCAAAATATTTCCTTGCATTTAGAGGATATTAAAGAAGATTATATGAATGACCTATTACTTGGGGGTCTTAATGATGACATCGAGCATGAGGTGCACATTTTTAATCCACTCAAGGTTTCGATTATATTATTTTGGCATGTAGGGAAGAGGAAATTTTTCTTTCCAACAAAAGGTAGACCTTTACTAAAATAAAATATTATAGCACCTTACCTCCATTGTACCCTCGGAAAGTTCAAGTGATACCTAAAAAAAAAGAAGAAATATAACAAAATGGTTATGTTTTAACTATGACAGTAAATATGGACCATGTCATAAATGTGCTTTGAGAAAAATTGTTTTACATTGAAGGGACCGGTGATGAGGAGGAATATGAGGAAACGTCAAATAAGTAAGTGGAAAAATTAGAGGAAGAATATGAAGATCCATAGCCCACTATTTCATGCCATGCTCTATGAATTATTAGAAATCCATAAAATCTTCAAGTTGTAGGTTATATTAATAAGGGAAGGTGATAGTACTAATTTACGTAGGGATTACACATAATTTCTTCAATCATAAGTTAGTAAAGAAGGCTAAATTGTTTCATCTAACCAACACCTAAATTAAAATTAATGATTACACATGGTGGCATGGTCCATGTTAAAGTAAATTCTATAAAATAAGAATTATGATGGTTGAATACACATTGGAATCTCGATGTTTTCTATTACCATGAGAAGAGATTATGTTGTCTTATGTTTTCAACGGTTCACAACTTTGGGCATGATAGAGCTAAATTTCGAGGAATTATTCATGCACTTTTATATTGAGGGTAACATTTTGAACTTTGAGGACTAGAATAAAAACCTCCTCACATTCTTAGTTCTCACTAAATGCATAAGATTCTTAAAAAAGGGTTGAAAGCTTTGTAGCATGATTGTTCACTTTTCTGAAGTTTAATGACCAACAATGGTACTTTGCATCATGGGGGTTAATTAGATACGTAATATCCTAGCACATGAGTTCATATTAAGGTAATTACAATAAATAAAATTAAATCCAATAAAATGGTAGACATGAGGGCGTGAAAGGGTTTAACTTATTAATATTTTATATCAAGTATTCATGGTAGGTTAGAGAGGTGGGCCAAAGGAAAGGGAGGTTAATTTTTAAGATAAAAATAAAACATTTGAACCCTAGTTTTAAAAATAAATACCTTAAAATTGTAATTTGAGAAGTGTGGTCATAAATTAAAATTATAAACTCTATTTGAATAAATGAATATCATTTAACAAATTCTTAACCAAGAAATAATAAGATGGTAGAAAACTAAGATTATGTTTTTCAACACAAGTGATATTATTTCACCTGTCTTAATTATTTTAAGAACTACTTGATTAATTATTAAAGCTTAACATTTATAACATAATAGGTAATAGGTAATAGGTATTGAATGGATTCAAACTATATTTCAAGAGAAAATGCATATTAAAAAAACTAGCGAGCGAGAAATATAATATATTTTGTGTTTAATATATTAGGGTAGAAATAAAAAGCGGTAAATAATATATTTTGTGTTTAATATATTTTGTTCCACTTTCTATACCTTCTGCGCATTGTGATGCTTCTTGTTTTGAGCATTTTTCTTTAGCGGGTGTAGTGTATCTCTCTTGTTGAGAGATTTTGTATCTATATTTTCGACACTTCGGCATGTTGACAGTATGTCTTATGGGGGATCTATTATGGTGCATTCTAGTGTTATTTTTTCAGTGTTCGAGTAGTTGTTTTGACAACTCATACAGATTTGTAGTGTCACTCCACCCATTCAGCAGTATGGGAGGGTGTGGTGTTGATCCTACTTCTTCGGGTTTCGTGTCCTTGCCTTGTTACCTTGGATTTTCTTGGATTGTGACACTCTAGAGTTTTTTTCCTTTCCTTGTTGCTTTGGTTATTGTTCTTGGATCGTCGCACACCTATTTGCAGTAATTGATCGGATTATGTTTGGTGTATTTTTACACTTTCAACATCACTCTATTAACAGTCTCCTTATATGGAGCTATTCTAGTGGAGCCCAATGTCAGTTGTTTTTGAGTTTTGTGATCGAGTACTGGATTTAGACCATGATGTACACAAAACTTCTTCAGATTGTATGAGTTTTTTGAGCCGAGCTTCTTGGGATGCCTTGGAGTGGATCTTTATTCTCTTTACTTTGTTTTTACTGGTTTTGGGTACCTTGTGGTGTCCCTTTTTCCTAGTTATTGTACATGAGTACCTCATCAGGCCGAGTTGTTGGGACTCATACTATGGACATCCCACTTCTATTTTGGCCCCTAGCTTCACTTGATGGGGGGTGTTATAGTAGGTATTTACCTTAGCTCATGTTCACCTATGTACTTCATTTACCTTTATTGTATTTATCCTCACCCACTTATGTGTGTGGATATTTATTTTATCTTATTTAGATATTAGGAGATATTATCTAGTTGTTAGGTATAGTTCTTTTCTTGACCTATGGTATTTACTAGATCCTTGATGTCAAGTTCTCTCCTAAATCTATGGTCTTGAATAGTTCTTTGATGACTAGTTATTTCCTTGATTTATGGCTTGATCTATGACCTTGACTGGTTCTTAGATTGTTATTCCTTGCCTATTTAAACAAGGCCCATTCTCAATGTATTGCATCAGTTCCATAATAATATATGATATGTTGCTCATTTGTTTGCAAAGGTTTTATGTAAAGTTATTCTAGTGAATTGTTTTCATATTATTGATTGTGGTGTGTGATTAGCATCTGTGTTCTTGGCTTGGTGTGATCGGTTATCATTCCTTTCACCAATCATACGAACAATTTATATGGAATGGGGATACATGGTGGTACAAATATAGGTTATATTTATGTAATAATTCTATACTTAAACACCATGTTATTTCAGAGCTCCACTCTTCTCCACTAGGTGGCCATTTGATGTTCTTGAATAGTTATCATAGAGTTAAGCAAGGATATATTTTAGGAGGGGTTGAAAGTAGATGTTAAAAAAAAATTCTAGAATGTTTTATGTGTCAACGTGATAAGAGTGAGAAAAATAAGAGACCGGTGTCTTCCAACCCTTATCTATTCCTAGTGAGAAATGGGCGAGAGGTATTAATCGATTTCATCATAGGATTGCCTAAATCGGAAGGGAAATGTGTCATCATGGTCGCGGTGGATAGAATTACCAAGTAGGCTCATATTTATGACATGGCTTGTCCTTCCATAGCTAGTATAATTTTCATCTCATTTATGGACACGCTTTAAAATCTCCATTACAAGCCCAAAATTGTATTAATTGATCATGACGTAATATTTACAAGCAATTTTTTGACTAATTTATTGTATTGTTTGGGTACCCAGCTAGCCCAAATTTCATCTTATCATCCTCAATCGGATGGGAAAACTAACGTTGTAAATAAATTTTTAGAGTGATATCTTTGATGTTTTACTTCAGATAAACAATAATATTGGGTGCAATGGTTATGAATTTCAGAATGGTGGTATAATAATTCATTTCATACCTCCTCCAAAATGTCTACATTTCTCACACTTTATGGGTACCATGGTCCATCACTAATCTCTAACTTGAAGGACAAATAAAGGTGCGATAAATCGAACATCGATTTTCAGCACCACTACAAGGTAATCTCTATTCTTAGAGAGAATTTTTCAAGGGCATAAAACCGTATGAAGTAATAGATTTATTAACATTGTAGTGAGTGACACTTTGAAGAGGTTGTTGTTTTTATGTACGCATGTAACCATATAAGTAGTTATCGTTAAAAAAAAGGATAATAAGCTTGTTCCTAAATATTATTTTTATCACCAAATCATAGCACCATAAGTTTTACACAAGTGTATGTGCTTAAGCTCACGGTGTGATTGGGTAACATGGGTGCTATCTCCAAGTTGTGGGACTTGCTACTTGAGATAGACCTCTAGAGAAAGCTGGTTCTTGCTCCTAAAATACCTACCACAATCTACTCTAATGAAGAAAAACTATCTTATCCTAATCTAAATTTCCAAGGGACCAAGGAGAGAGAGTACATGAAAAAAATCTTACACTAAAGCGGTGATACACCAAAAAAGAAGGAATGAGAATAGCTTTCCAATGTGTGAAAAATGGAATCAAAATACATACCGGAGAGGGTAATAACAATTCTCCATAGTCTAAAAATGCATTCAAAACAATAATTTTACACACATAATGATAATGAATTCCTGAAAGAGCATAAAATAGACACAATATATTCACAATAAGATTGAAGAGGCAAGAAGAATGCAAACAAACACAGAAGGGAAGATACATCCATAACTTGCATATATTGCTTCATTGATATACACAGTTCAATATATTTCAATGTAAAGGCCTAGATAACCATGCGAGGATTCCACTACAAGGACCTATAGCACATTGACTTCATAAAACTAAAATGACTAAGTTTTTCTACTTAAAAACTACCCCCTTTAATGATCCCAAGATGCCAAGTTATAGAATTTGGAAGAGGGAAGATTGAAATCTCAAACTTTTCCTTTCAACCACTTGCAAGAGGTAATTAAATAATTTTAATGATGGTATGTTGCTTGTAAAAATCTCCCCATGCTATCCCATAACCTGTAGTTGGAGAAAATGATGACCATGGCTCCTAATTGCACTCCTAACTACTAATTAAAACACTATTTTGAACTTGGTCTATCTTCCTAAAAATTATCTATCCAATACACATAAATTTCTATATTTATCAATTATTTTGATTTGGGATTAGATCCATGATTCCAACGAGAATAAGTTTTCATGATTTCATTTAAAAATACAAAAGATATGGCATTCTGAGTGTGAGAAGATATTTTGAATTTTCCAAGGATTTCTTGCATTTTACAAGAATGAGCTTTTAATTTTGTCAAAATTAGAGTTATGAGTCAAACATTGTGCTGTTTGAAGTTTAGGGTTTAGGTGTTCCACTTTCCTTTTTGGTTGCGGTGTATTGCGGGTTTTTCAAGGAATTCACATCCTCGTGGTACGTGGGTGCATGCCTCCTTTCTTTGTGTCGCCCGACTCGAGATCATCTTGTTGTTGTGCATCCTCCATTGACCAGGAAAAGTGGGTTGTTGAGTGCCTACTTCTCCACACCACTCACCTAAGGGTATTACGGCTAATATGGGTCCAAGTGTCTAAGTTGTAATGGACATGCTTTTCCACCTTTTTCGTAATGAACTTGTTGTGATCAAATCAACTTTTAGGAATTTCGGGTATTTTATTCCCAGTTGTCTCTTGGACCGTAAGAGACATTTTCTTCTGCTTTTGCCACATTTTTCATTGATTTTTGTAAGTATTTCCTCTTTCTTCTCTATAATGCCCCCTTTCATAAACATGTTGTCTCTTTTAAGTGCAGTGCGCATTTTCTAGGCTTCCGATTATCAATTTCACTTTGGGAGAGGAAAATTAGATAAAAACAATAGAAACACCTCAAGTCTTTCAATATAACTATTGTTGAGGTGATTCTCCAAAGATCAAGTCCGGTTCCTTCTTGATATATCCTAAACTATTTTTTTTGGGTTTTGAGGGTAACAAGATGAGTGTAACTGAAATTTGAAATGGGTGATACACCAGACTTATTAAGGGATTTGACTAAGTATATGCACAGTAAAATTGTGAATGAATTCTAGATGCACGAACTAATGGCTTTTAGTAGAATATGATGTCAAAAAAACACTTATATATTGAGGGATAAATCAAAACAATATAAAAAGATAAACATGCATTCTAATATTATGGAGAAAATACAAAAATTGCATCAAGGTAAGATAATTAATCATGGAATTGAAATTCACAAGAATGAACGAGGAGATACACACCACTATAAATAATTGGGAAGGCAAAAATAAGTTCTCATTTAAGGTAAAACTAGTAGAAAATTTGCTTCAGCATTCCTCTATCCAAAAATTCCTCCTCGTGTGTTTTTCCAATGCACACAATATATAGCAAAATTATTTTCCCAAACCATCCTAAAAATAGGCTAAAATTTTACTCACCCATGCATGCTAATTTTACCCCTTTATCATGAATAAATAAAATAATTAAAATAGACATGTTGATTACAATGAGGCATTAATAGCCTTAGTTACAAAAATAAATTCCAGTCAAAGTGTAGTTGACTGATCTATTTTTAATAAACTTGGATGAATAATTTAGCTAATAATAGCTCTTTCTTGTTGTGCAATTCTTCTCTAATGTGCATGCGCAGTATGTATCTTCTTCTTCTTGATTTGACACTTGTAACTTTGATCCACTTACAAGGATAAATATAGCACCTTTATAATTTTTCCCCGTGGATGGACATGCAAACATAATTTCACTATGTAAGAAGAATAAATTGCATTCATCATCATCCTTTGTAAAATATTTCTCCTTTTGTGGGGACCACCTTTGTTGTGTATATGTTCAAATTTTTCTTCATGCTCTCTAATGTTGACATCTATACACACTTTGTTGTTGTCATGTACGAGGTTTATTTGGCAACTTTAAGGTATTTTAGAAAGGTTTAGAGTGAATAATTCATTAGCACTCCTTACAATCATTTGGTAGCTTGACTTAAAATAAGTCACCCTTTGATAATTACATGGCATGAGCTATAATGTTGTCGGTCCTCTTTTGTGTTATTATTGCATGTAAACAATTTTACCTTTTGATTAATCATGGTGTCGACATTTGATTTTTCAAGGCATATGGCATATGGTTTTAGACATTGATATGGATAAAGGCAAATAATTTTAAAATAATAGGGCTTGACCCATTTACAATGACTCACCCTCAACAGATTATCATTGGCAATTTGGTCATTGCATTAATTTTTATCTAATTTGCAACCATTGATCATGGTACTTCTTGATTATGGGTCATTGATCATTTTCACTACTCACGGTAAGTAAGGAGTTGACTATGGCTAGGGTATGAGTTTCGTATTGAACTTAGTGACTTGATCATAGCATTGACCTTACTATACCATTGCATTTCTAATCGTTGATGATCCGAACTTGGTAGAGGGGTAGTTGGTAGTGGTTAATAATATTTATCACTTGATCTTATACTTTCACAATCTTTTCATAGAACCATTAACTCAGGTTGAGTTAGGTTTCATGGTGGTTTAGTTTGGATGGGTAAAACAAAACAACCTGATCATTTGATTCATTTGCATTTTCACTTAATGGCTGAAGCCTTGGAAAAATTTCATTCGCTATTCTATTGATGCATGATTCTAAGATCGTTTCTTTGCAAATATGACCTCCATGAAGTTTTGAGCATGATATTTTTTGCATTCTGAATTGCATCTTCGGTTTTTCATCATTTATTAGAGCCTCCTTGTACAAGATATTGAAAAACATGATCGCCATGAAGTTCTGAGCATGAAATTTTCTTTTTGCTTGGATGCCATGATCTTGTCACCATTGTTATCTTAAACTAATTGATGTGAGTTGAAATTCTTGTTAAAGTGAGAATTTGGCATCTTTCTCACTTCTCTCTACCTTGAAATTGGTAAGCATTTTCATCATGGATCTATCGGTATATGAATTATTTGAAACCCCTTTTTGCTTCATATTTTCCTAAGAAAAATCTATCTCGCATTTGTTGTTCTCCTTGAGGAATATTTGGGAATCTGATAATGCTTATGTTTGTTCTATATAATTATTTGCATTCATTCTTAACTTTGAATTCTGTTATTTTTTAGCTATGTTTTTCATATTAATGGCCATTTCAAAGAGCCTTTGTGTTATGGCTATGCATGCTC
This sequence comes from Taxus wallichiana var. yunnanensis, assembly GCA_018340775.1. Lineage (NCBI taxonomy): Eukaryota > Viridiplantae > Streptophyta > Pinopsida > Cupressales > Taxaceae > Taxus > Taxus wallichiana. Next base: position 691,892,552 of record CM031244.1, on the reverse strand, counting down.
GGCCTCTATTAAAGGGCCTGAAGTTCTAGTGAAACCATTCTATTGGTATTTTGATTTATAGCCTTTGTTGGATTCCTTTTCATTGCTCACATTTATTGGTGAACCCCCATTTAGGTATTTCACCTTAGTTCCTTTTGTGGAAATTTAAATTTTGTAGTGATCCTGAAATTGGAATTCTATTATACTGGCACCATTTTTCTTGGACATTTCTCTACTTTCCATGATATAGTTAAGTCAATTATGTCACTCGACTGGGTTTGAGATTTTTAACAAACCTTGCATTGACCATTATATAACTGCTGAGAAGATGATATTTTGAAGTCACTATTTCTCAACTGTGAATAAGGTGAAGTTTTGTTTTCAAACCCTAGTTTGATGTTTTTAACGGTTTATGTTTATCCGTATTCACCCATGGCTCTTTAAAAAAATTTCACTATTTTTGAGGTGCTTTTGAACTACCATTCATAGCTGAATTAAACCGTTATTGAACTCTCAAGCTTTAATATTTTGGGTATGCATAATTTTTTCATTTCTTGAGCTAAAAATGTGTTTGCTTACTATGTATGTGGTTTTCTAAGCTTATATGATTTATCAAATCTTCAAGCTTATCTGTAATCTGTCCATGATTTTATTTACTAATGAAAAGTTTTAACATTACACTTAATTTTTTCAAAACATTTCTATCTTTATGTATATTCATTACTATCCATATATTCCCTTCGAACTGGGTGTCCGAAGTTCGTGATCCTTTCTCTGAATTCTTTTTTAGACTATACTTTCATTCAAAAGTTAAAACTACCCTTCATTTTCTTAATCTTAAACTATAAATCTAGATACTTGATACACAAACCATGTTGTGACCTAGAAGCTCTAGAGATGAGGCATAACTATATTTGACTTTTCTCTTGTTTTGCAATTCTATAATATGAATGTGATTTTTCTCAATTTGATCACAATTTGGATTTTAATTAGAATATGTAACTCTATTTTGCATAATGGCCACCATATTTTGAGCAATGTAGAAATTTATTGAAAAGAGAAGGGGTTTTTGAGGGCATTTGCAACTCTCTTAATGAAAAAATGGAACTAAATCCGATATGTTCTCGGACTTATCATTTAATCCCTCAAATTGTGTAGCATTATTGAATCTTTCAATATTTTCATAACTTTTATTTTCTCTGATATTTAACCTTCACTTCGTCTTTATTCTTTATTTAATATAGCACATGTATATCTTTTAACTGGCTCGATGGAAGTTGTACTTTGTAATATTTTCTTTCAATGTAGCATGCTTTCCTTTAGTAGACATTTGGTTCAAGATTTGGAACTATTATTTTACTCCATTCCATACTCGCAATAGGTAACTATAAATCTTGATTGGAATCATAATGCTTTTTCCCTTGAAGTTGTGCTTTAACATAAGTAAACTTTACTTATCCTCTTTCCTTTAAATGAGCATGACCATGATGGCTCAAAAATTCATTGACTGTAATTTTTCTCGATGATATTTCCTTGAAGCTTTTTGCTCTGTTTGTAACCAAGTGTCATTTCATCTTGGATATGTACTATTTACTATTAGGTTATTTTTCTTAAACAATGATAGTACTGTAGCTTCGTAAAAATAATTCCTTTCTCTTCTTTCCTTGAATGGAAAATGATCAAAGTAAAAAAATTCTTGATTGCACTTTGTGTTCTTCTAAAACACTTTAATGATCTTTTTATATTCTTGAGTGATGTAGCATCTTGAGTTGGAATGAATTCCTTTTTAATGATTTTGAAGCTTGATGTTGGACTTGTAGTTATTAGATCATTGAAAAAAGATGTCTCACTTATTCTGAAAATCTCACTATGATCTTGATGCTTGGGGCACTTATACTTTATTGACTTTTTCTTGTTTAGTTCTTAAATCAAACTCTTAAAATCTTCTTCATAGTTTTCTATTAATGTTTTTGTACTTGTTCTTCATGTCTTGAAGTGAAAACTCAAAGATGGATCATTCCTCTTAGCTATTCTAAATTTATTTAATTTGCATCTATAGGTACTGTGACTTTGAACAAGCTCCTTATTCCTGGAGCATAGTTCTTGAATAATTATATCATCTACATGAATATTTATAAAAACATGAATACATTGAAGCTCTTATATTACCATAACCTTCTATATACTTGTGTTTATGTTTCTTAAATAAATTTTGGGTCCTTTAATTCAATTGTAACTTTTTATTTTCCTACAGATATAGAGACATTGTAAATTTAAACTCTAATCCTGATGCATCTTCCATATGGCAGGAAATTTATTTCTCTTGATGTCCATTCTTTACAAAATGAAAGGTTGAAAATTATTTCTTCCCTCAACCTGCATATATAGTAGCATGTTGCATCCTCCAGAAATTTGATGAATGAAAATGGTATTCTGTAACATAGTTGTCTTTAACTTGGAAACATTCCTTTTCCTACTTCAAGTTTCAAAACTCATGATTTAGAATTCCATATTATTTCTTCACTTGAATTGAATGAAAATAACTCACCTCCATCTTTGTTATTTTGAAAAACTAGTTGTATTTGTAGAAGTAAAAATTAGTTCATGAAAAGACAATGTTATCTTTCCTCATCTGCTACATGTACCTACATACTTAAGATAATAGTTAGAAAATAATTAGGCTTTTGGCCACTCTTATGTTCCATAGTCTTTTAATTTTCTCTTTCTTCTTCTGTAATGATTATGGGAATCATATGTGCTACTTTAGAATATTGTTTTATCAATTTTGTATCTTTATCTCATGTACCTTGTGCTTTTGATATGAATAAATCCATTTGAATGTAGTTAGATAGTACATGAGTATAGATCCAACCATCAGATCTTGACTCATGTTGATTTATTTTATTTTTTTAGGTACACTTGTTGCTTCTTACAACATGGATGAAAGATTGAGCTGGAACTAGAAACAAGAAGATTAGAAGAAAACCAAATGAAATGATGGGTTTCCTTTATACTCCTTTAATTTTAAATTTATGCAGATGTACTTATTTATTTAGTAAATATGAGTTATATCCCATGGCTTGTATGGGAAACATTGAATTCATTCATGAATAAATAACATTCATTTTTGTAACTAAGTTGTGTACTTCTTTCTACATTCATCTTTATGATGGATGTTGATTATATATTGAAATAAAGAACTCAATTACATTATTAAATGTATTTAACCTAAAGAAAATAATGAGTTTTGATGTACCTTTAACTTAATAATGACCTCTCTTCCATGTAAATTACAATTGTGTTTGTTGTTCCTGATTTTAACATTTCACCTAAACTGTGATTCCCGCTTCATCAAGGAAATGCATTAGTCCTTGAGGGATTTTGTGTTTCCTTACTAAAGAAGAACATGGAAAGGAAATTTATTTAGTTGTTACATTTTGTAAAAGCACACATAGATGCATATTACCTATAGTTAAAAAATTGTTGCAACTTAAAACAAAATAAAACTGTATGAATTCCCCCTAGATAGGTCAATTTTATCAATGGATTCAATCGAAAACAAAGTTTTGAGTTGCCCATTTTTGCACAAGTGTAAAAATTTTCAACAAATTTGGCAATCTTACGGGAAAGCTACCTACTAGCTTGTAGACCAATGTCTATCTCTTGTCCATTGGGCATGGAGTCAAAGCATATAACCAAAATTTGTGTTTTATGAAAAAATGACATTTATCATAAACAAACTAATGTTGGGAAAGGATCTGGTGAACCATATCACATGCAAAAGTGCACTTATTGAATCAAAAAACATTGCAATGTGCATGAAATGCACTTATTGAAAGGAAAATTCTACTCTAACAAAACACTCTAGGATTTTCATTAATAGTTTTTAAGAAACATACCATTCATAGGATTTAGAATTTCATCTCCATTAAACCTTGAAAGTTGAAATGCATTGTGTTCTTTACAAGATCAAATAATATAAAGAACCATCAAGATTGTATCAAACTTCATGTGGTTTCCTTGCTTATCATGATCAGGATCCCATTTTAACACAATGTCTCCTTCATTGAAGACTCTAAACTTAGAATTTTTATCAAATGTCTTCTTTATCTGTTTTTGATTCTTTTAAATGTTTAGATGAGATTGATCTCTTAACTCCTGTAACTCCATTAATTCTACATAACGAACCTATAATTGTTCATTTTCAAGTAGTTCCATCTGATGTAGTAAATCCAATACATACAACTCAACTAAGATGGGCATTCTAACCTCTCATCCATAAAAAAACGTTTATGCGATGAATTACCAATTGATCTTTTAGAGTCACTCTCTTAACCCAAAGTGCTAAATTTAACATCGGATGCCAAGCTCTTCTGGTTGTCCTTGAGTTTTCTTGTGATGATATTAATAATGTTTTTGTCAGTTTAAACTAATCCATTACCTTGTGGGTGATAATTAGATGAAGTAATAAAAAAATGTCATCCTTGATAGACCAATATATTACCTTTACACAAAGAAACACTAAAGAATTATCTAAAATGATAGTTGCTTGGAACACCATATTTGCAAACTATCCCTTCGTAAAATGATAAGATTGAAGTCTCATTATCTTATTTTAAGGCTAGTGCTTAAGTCTAGCATGTAAAGTAATCCGTAGCAGTCCAGATCCACTTGTGTCCTTGTGAAGAAGGTGGATTTATCATGCCTTTTAAGTTGAGACCCCAATTTATGAATGGTTGATCCACTAAAATAGGTTGCAGGAGCAGCGAAGCTAAATGTTCTTTTTGACAAATAAAGCACACTTCTTACACTTTCTAATCCATTTGAAATAGTCCTTGAATATGCTGGGCCAATAGTAACCAACTTTCATTATTTTTAAGGTTGTAGTACATGTTGAAAAGTGACCTCCTACAAGTCCTTCATGAAATTTGGATAATAGTTGTTGAATTCTATCATAATCAATACATCACAAAAAAAATTCCATTTATATTCCTTTTAAACAACACACCATCAATTAAAACATAAGGTATAACTTGTAACCTAAAATATCTTCATTTATTCTTGTCCATACCTTCTAGATAAGTACCGTGTTGCAAGTAATTAACCAAATCAGTCATCCATCTTGATTTCTAAACTTTTGGATTGACTTCTAGTTGCTGATTTTTTTGTTGTACTAAGATTTCTATCTAATGATACGTGATTTCAGCATGTTGTTCTAAATTTTTGATTCTATAACCTACTATTTTTCCATATCAGCAATCAAATGTTCACATAATCCTTTTCCTCAAACTATTTTTACAACACAGATGTCAACATCATACTCCATAACCTTTGTAATCTAGCTTGCTCTCTTCTCATTCAATTATTTGTTCAACAAGAATGCTTTAACACTTAGATGAGAGACTAAGACATGTATCTTATTATTGGAAATCATGTACTTGAAATTATTTAATCCTCTAACTACTAAAAGTACTTGTTTTTCAAGAAAATTTTACCTTATCTCATAGTTATGTAAACTTTTCCCAAAGAAACCAATTGATTGCTTAGTATTTTCATATCATTAACCTAAGTTAATATGGCTGAAATGGTTTCAGCTCCTACAAGTGTATACATTGTAAAATTCTTATCAAAATTTGGATTTTCCAAAGTAAGAGCTTGTGAAATAGCTTTATTAATGGCTTCAATCATTTTCACCCTTAGTTGGTCCAAGATAAATTTTTATCTTTCTTTAACATGGTTTTTAATGGCTTGACTAATGCTTTGTAAAATTTGGAACAAATCTTCTAACAAAGTTGATTTTTCCAAGAAAACTTTGTAGTGCTTTCTTATGATGAGGCAAGGATAGTTGTGAAATAGCTTCAATTTTGAAAGGATCAATAGCTAAACCTTGTCTGGAAATAATATGACCAAGCAATTTACCTTGATGGACTAAAAATATAGACTTTTTGGGATTCAATGATATTCCAATCTTCCTACAAACTCTGAAAAGTATGCCTCAAATGCATAAGATGATAATTAGAATTCTTTGAAAATATAGTGACATCATCTAATAAATAAATATGCATTTATTTAATAGACTATGAAAATCCATGTCTATTATAAATTGAAACATTACATTAATATTGGAAAGTCCAAAAGGTAGTCTTTTGTAAGCATAAGTACCCCACTTTGTGTGAAAGTTGTTTTGTATCCGTCTTCTTCAAGCACAAGTATTTGATTATATCCACTATACAAATCTAAAAGGTACATCCTATCTCAAACTAAAACTATTCCTAAAATATGATCCATATTGGGTAGTGGATAATGATATTTTAATGAAGCTTTATTAAGATTTGAAAAATCCACACATAACTGGATTTCTCCATTCTTTTTCTAACAAGAAAAACATTAGCTACCCAACTTCTATGTTTGAATGGAAAGATAATACCCGATTCTATCATCTTGGATAACTCTTTAATCATTAATGGTTCAATCTTTGAATTTATAGGAATTTGTTTCTACCTAATTGGATTGGAATTTGGATGTAACTCTTTAGTATGTTGAGCTAGACTCGGATCAAAACCTTTCGATCTTGGTATTTCCAAGAAAAAAAATATCTGAATTCTTTACACAAATTAATAAATGATTTTTTTTCAACTGAGGAACATACCTTTCCGATAAATAATTTATTTTCATCATCCACCAAGATCTCTTCGTAGTTATTTATGTGAGTTGAAATCTTGCCTTTATCCTTTCTTAACTGATCATCATAACTAAAAATATCTTCTAGTGTGACCAAGATTTTGGGAAATTTGTTTGTCTTTTATTGAAATACGTGATCACCATATAAATGTTACATTTTTACTTGATTTACTACAAAAATATCGGCTTCTTCTTTGCTGCAGAAATATACAAATTTACCCATCATCTTTGAAAAATTGCCAAATTTCTTCGTTATCAGGTACTAAAGTTCTGATAATCAGCTTTATATGTGGCTGCACTTTTTATTTTCAATCTGTTCTAGCACATCAAAGCTACCACCAACTCACTACTGAGTTTTCTACATGTTTTTTTCATCTCTTAGAATAAATTGTAGGTTAATAGCATCAAATCCTTCCATTAGGTCCGAAACTCTATGTTTGTAAGATTTTAATAATGAATTATTACACACATTAAAGTTTTTCACTTGATTAATAACAAACTATGAATTACCTAAAACTTGCAACATGTTGATACTTCTCTTTCTGGCCTATTGTAAGCCATGGATTAATGCTTCATATTTAGCTATGTTACAAGTACATAAAAACTACAGACTTAGAGATGAAAAATACCTTTCCTCTATAGGGGAAGTGAGCATCAAACCTACACCTTGTCCTTTCTTGTTATTGGCTACATTGAAATGAAGCTTCCATAGGCCTTTTTGTGTTTTTTCTATTTTGGACATCAAGGTAATCGGTGCATTTTCTTCATGCAAGCAATAAACACCAAAACACATCTTCCTCTGCTTCATTGAAAGGATCATAAGCATTTTCTTCCTAAATTTTTTCATCCATAAACATATTAGAAACACCATCAATGTAGAAACATGTTCTATAACACCAAAATTAGATCGATCTAAAGTTGTATAATTTGCTACAACATTTGAAACATGAGGCTTAATATGAAATCTAACCGAGAGGCTCTAAATTTATAGTAACTTTAGTTCTATACATTTTAATAAAGATTAAAAATGACCAATCTGAAGAAAGATAACCTCCTATATTTGTTGTAAAATCACTTGATAAGAATAAGGAAAAATAGGGAGGTAAATCTACAATAATAACATCTTGTAAGATAGTAACATTTGGGAAAGCATGTAAAGTTACCTCCAAATTTTTGATGATGCCAACTATGTTAGTTGTTGTTCCATCTAGCTACAACACACTTTTCTTTGTAGGTTCATACTACAGGCCTAATTTTTCTACAATTTCTTTAGGCATTATTGTGTTACTTGCACCACTGTCAACCATGCAATTATGAACTAAATGATCTCCAATAATCAAATATAGATAAAATGGTGGTGGTTTCTTGATATCATGAGAATTTAAAACTTTTTGAACCATCCACTTAACCTCCTTCATATGATATTTCTCCATTGTACCAAGAACCATGTCTACTTTCTGAGCTTCTTTTCCTAATGGTTTTGAACAAATATGCAACTTAGCAAGCTCATGAGCAAGTAACTCTTATTGTCCTGGAATACTTAGAGCATCCCATAATGAAATATTAATATTATGTTTTTCATTACCTCAACAATATTAAAAGAAGAAAACATTTTTGAAACAACTTCTATAGTTTTAGTATAAGCTTTAGCAAAAATGACTTTGTTATAACAACTTTTTCAATCTAAGGTATGAATAATCTTCTACGATCACACTACAATTATTATTTTTTCTCTTTAAGAGATGAATTGCTTGTTTTTCAAGGAGAAAAGAGTTGTTTTCTATTTTTGACATGGCCTTGTTGTTTTATCAATGACTGTAGGTAGAACAAGTTTGTTTTGTTGTTTTTCTTTATCCTGAGCCTTTTCTTGAGACCTAGTTATGACTATAATAAAATATTCCTCTCCAAAGCTGACTAGATTTTTCTAGTGGTTTCTGACTATGAGCATATTGCTTCCCACCCTCCATTTGAGGCATAAATAATTCTTCCGACTAAGGTTCTACAACAATTCTTACATTGAGGAATGCATTTGGACAATTGACAACTTAAATGAGGTTGATTACAAGGTGGAAACCATTCTTCTGAAACCATATTAACTTGAACAAGAGTGCTATATGAACTAGGAGCCTTTGGATAAAATTTCCTTGGCTGATATGGTTGTCTATAGTTCTAATTTTTTTGATAAAGCTTCCTATTATGTTGATTTTACTGATTTGGCTAATAAGAAACTTGATAAGGCCTACTGGGATGAGCTAGTTTGTTCTCAATTGATGTTAACTTATTTCCATAGTTTGCAAAGCCTTAAATACATCATCTGATGGAGCTAAAACAATAGGCTCTATAATGGTAATAGGTTGTGGAATAGGTGACAAATCTACTATAAGAGGCATTGAAGGCCTTGGGGATAATTTTCCATCTTGAATAAGGCTATTTTTAGCCCTAATGGCAATATCATAAGATGCTAGCAGAGTTTCTCCTCACATAGAATGAATCATGGTTGAAATATCACTATTTAAATATCTGAGATAATATAAAAATGCATGATCAGCTTGAGGCTTAACACTAGTTGGAATTCTTTCCCAAGTTATGGAAAATATGATGTTAAAACTAGCCATAAATTCATGAGGAGCTCTTTTTATTATAGACAACTATTCTATGAGAGATAAATGATCATAATGGTTTTGAAATTGGTTGAGTATTTTTTAACTAACTCATCCCAAGTTCTTATACTCATTGTTTCTAAGGTTTTGTACCATTGCAAATATTTTCCTTTAAATGATGCAGCTAAAAGTCTTAAGGCTACATCTTCATGAGTTATATTATAGATAACACAAAGGGCTGCAACATATTTAATGTGCTCTATAGGGGTAATTAGATTTTCACAAGTTAATGAAAGTAAAATTTTCAGGTTAATAAAGCATGTATATCATGATAAACTTGAATTACTAAATGGATTCCATTAGTAAAGGTCACATAATTTCTATGTGGTTGAATAGCCATTGGAATAATAGGGATTTGAACAACAAGATTAATACATGGTGAAGGAATATTAGGAGGAGGGTTTCCAAAACTAGGCCTATTATAGGGTAAGGTATTTCCAACTCTTCTTCTTCTAGCAGATTCAAAGATGAAATAAAATCATTAGGAATTCCTTGTACCGATGATTTTGTAGTCAATTTAGGCATGGAATATGCTGCAAATATGGTCTGAAATCAGCCTTACAGAGTCACCAAATAAATCTTTTGAGATTTAGAATAATTTTTGTAGCTTGCTTATCCAAAAGTGACTTTCTTTCAATGTAAATATGTTTTAAATTGAAGTAATATGTTGTAATATTCTACAAATTTGATCGGTGTCCCTCCGAGCATGACAAAAAAATTTATCTCTCGAAAGTACACCCTGGTTGAGAGATGACAAAAGGGGTTCTAAGTTTTCGTTGATCTCTCACTTTCGTAGATATAATGAAAACATCTCATGGTCTTTGGGTATACCTATTGTTGAGGTGAGTCTCGGTATCAAGGCCAATTGCTTATTGATGTATCCTAAACTAATTTTTGGGGTTTTGAGCGTAGTAAGATGACTATTACTAAAATTTGAAATGGTTGATACACCAAACTTATTGAGGTCTTTGACTCAAGATATGCATAATAAAATTGAGAATAAATTTTGGATGCACGAACCTATGGCTTTCAATATAATATTAAAGAAAAAAACACTTATGTATTGAGGGATAAATCACAACAACACAATAAGATAAACATACACACTAAGATTATGTAGAAAATACCAAATTTGCAGCAAGGTAAGATGATTAATCAAGGAATTGACATTCACAAGAATTAATGAAGAGATACACACCACTGCAAATAATTGGGAAGGAAAAATTAGTTCTCATTTAAGAAAAAACTGGAAGAAAATTGCTTCAAGACTCCTCTCTGTCAAAAAATTTCTCCTTCTCTGTTTTGCCAATGCACACAATATATAGCAAAATTATTCACCCAAACCATCCTAAAAATAGCCTAAATTTTTACTCCCCCATGCATGTTAATTCTACCCCTTTATCATGACTAAATAAAGGAATAAAAATAGACATGTTGATTACAATAAGACATTAATATCCTTAGTTACAAAAATAAAATCCATTCAAAGTGTAGTTGAGTGATCTATTTTTAATAAACTTGAATGAATAATTTAGCTAATAATATCTCTTGCTTGTTGGGCAAGTCTTCTCCAATATGCATGCAATCTTTGTCTTCTTTTGCATGGTGTGACACTTGGAACCTAAAACACTTACAATGATAAATTTAGATCCTTTACAATTTTGCCCCCTTGAATGCACATACAAAAATAATTTCATTGTGTAAGAAGAAAAACTTTCATTCATCTGCATCCTTACTAAAATACTTCTTTTTTGTGGGGACCACCTTTGATGTGTACATGTTCAAATTTGTTTTCATGTCTCTAATGTTGACATCTATGCACACTTCTTTGTTTTCCTGTACGAGGTTTATTTGGAAACTTTAAGGTATTTTATAAAGGTTTAGAGTGAATAATTCATTTGCTGTCCTTACCATCATTTGGTAGTTTGACTTAAAATAATTCACCTATTTGATAATTACATGGCATGAACAATATTGTTGTCGGGCTCCTTTTGTGTTATTATTGCATGTAAAATATTTTACCTTTTGATTAATCATGTTGTCATCAATTTATTTTCCCAGGCATATGGCATATGGTTTTAGACCTTGATATGGTGAAATGCAAATAATTTATGAATAATAGGGTTGGTCCCCTTTTTACGATGGATCACCCCTTAACATATTATTAGTGGCAATTTTGTTGTTGCATTGTATTGACTTTAATCTATGACCGTTGATCATTTGTACTCCTCTAGTAAGTAAGGAGCTGACTATGGTTAGGGTTTGATTTTCATATTAAACTTAGTGACTTGATTATAGCCATTGATCTTTTGTACCATTACATTTTAGATCATCAATGATTTGAACTTGACAGAGGGGTAGTTGGCAGTGGTTAACAATATTGATCATTTGATCTTATACTTTCACATTCTTTGTGATTGAATTATTTACTCAGGCCAAGTTAAGTTTCATGGTGGTTTAATTTGGATGGGTAAAACAAATCTACGTAATCATTCGATTCATTTTGATTTTCACTTTACAGGAGAAGCCCTGGAAAAAATTTCATTCACCATCATCGATGCATGATTCCAATCTCGTTTCTCTGCGAATTTGACCTCCATGAAGTTCTGCGAATGATTTCTTTTGCATTTTGAATGGTATGTTCGGTTTTTGCTCCTTTATTAGAGCATTCCTATTACATATCTTGAAAAAATGACCACCATGAAGTTCTGAGAATGAAATGTTTCTTTTTTACTCAGATACCGTGATCTGGTCACCATTTTTATTTCGAACCAATTGACGCGAGTTGGAAATTCTTATTGAAGTGAGAATTTGGAATTTTTCTCGCGGGTCACTACCTTGAAACTGGTAATCATTTATCATCATGGCTCTGTTGGTATATGCAATATTATTTGAAACCCCTTCTTGGTTCATATTTTCCTGAAGAAAACTCCATCTGTTTGATGTTTTCCTTGAGGAAGATCTAGTAATTTGTAAATGCTTCTGTTTGCTCTATATAATTATTTTCAGTCATCCTGAACTTGGAATTATGCATTTTGTTTTTGAGCTATGCTGTTCATATTAATGGCAATTTCAGAGAGCCTTTGAGTTCTCGTTATTCTTTCTCGGATGGCATTAAAGGCCTGAAATCCTAGTCAAACAATTTCGTTGGTAATTTGATTTATATCTTGTGAGACTCTTTCACTACTCGCATTTATTAGATGAACTCCCATTTAGGTATTTTTACTTAGTTCTTGCTGTGGAACTTTAACTTTTGCAGTCATTATGAAGTTGGAGTTATGTTATTTTGGTGCCATTTTTCTTGCACATTACTCGACTTTCCATTATTTAGATAAGTCGATTATGTCACTCAACTGGGTTTCATATTTTTAAAAACCTTGATTTGATCATTATATAATTCCTTAGAAGATGATATTTTGAACTCACTATTTCTCAATTGTGAATAAGTTAAAGTTTTTCTTTCAAAACTCTAGTTTGAAGTTTTTTACTGTTTCTATTTAATGTATTCACCCTGATGGCTCTTTATAGAACTCTTCAACTTCTTTTGAGGTGCTTTTGAACTAGCTTTCATAGTTGACTTAAACCATTATTGAGATCCAAAGATTGAATATTCAGGGTATGCATAATTTTGTCATTTTATGAGCTCAAAATGTGTTTTCTTACTATGGACATGGCTATGTGAGCTTATATGATCTATATGATCTTCGAGATTATCTATAATCTGGTCCATGATTTTCTTTACTAACGAGAATTTTTAACATTGTAATTATATGCTTTGAAGCATTTTGATGTTTATTTACATTCATTACTATCAATATATTCCCTTCAAGTGGGTGTCTATAATTTGTGATCGTTTCTTTGGCATTATTTTTGAGACTATACATGCATTCAAAATTTCAAACTACCCTTCATTTTCTTACTCTTAAACTATAAATCTAGATATTGTGATACCCAAACCATGTTGTGACCTAGAAGCTCCAAAGGTGAGGCATACATATAGCTGACTTTTGCTCTTGTTTGAAAATTCTATAATATGACTGTGATTTTTCTAAATTCGATCCCAATGTGGCTTTTAATTTGAATATGTCACTCTATTTTTGCATAATGGCCACCATATTTCGAGCACTTTAGAAATTTTGTGAAAATAAAACGGGTTTTTAGGGCCTTTGTAACTCTTTCTATGAAATAATGGAACTGAATCTGATCTTTTCTCAGACTTATCATAGAATCCCTCAAACTATGTAGTTTTTTTGAATCTTCAAATCTTTTGATGACGTATAATTTCTATGATATTTAACCTTCAACTTCATCTTATTCTTTATTTATTATAGCACATGTATATCTTTGAACTAGCTAGATGGAAGTTATAATTTACAATATTTTATTTTAGTGTAGCATGTTTTGCTTTGATAGACACTTTTTTAGACATTTGGAACTATTGTTGTACTTCATTCCATAATTACAATACAAAACTATAAATCTTTATTATAATCATAAGGCTTATGCACTTGAAGCTATGCTTTGACATAAGTAAAATTTACTTATACTATTTCCTTTAAATGAGAAGGATCATGATAGCTCAAAACTTTATTGAATGCAATTGTTCTTAATGATATTGCCTTGAATATCCCTGCTCTATTTGTAACGAAGTTTCATTTCATCTTGGATATGTACTATTTACTGTTAGGTTCTTTCCTTAAAAATACTAGTACTACGGCTTCATTAAAAAAGTTCCTTCATCTTATTTCCTTGAATAAAAATGATCAAAGTAAGAAAAATTATTGATTGTACTTTGTGTTCTTATAAAACACATTAATTATCTTTTTGATATTCGTGAGTAATGTAACATATTGAGTTTGAATGAATTCCTTATTGATTGCTTTGAAGCTTGATGTTGGACTTGTAGTTATTATATCATTTAAAAATATGTCTCACTTATTCTAAAAATCTCATTATGATCTTGATTCTGGGGAAATTTTACTTTATTGACTTGTTCTTGTTTAGTTCTTAAATCAAACTCTTAAAAGATTCTTCACAGTTCGCGATTAATGTTTTGTGTACTTTTCCTTCATGTCTTGAAGTGAAAACTCAAAGATGAATCATTCCTCTTAGTTGTTCTAAATTTATTTAATCTGCATTTGTAGGTCTTTTGAATTTGAACAAGATCCTTATTCCTATAACATAGTTCTTGAATAATTATTTCTTATAGATGAATGCATCTAAAATAGTGAATGCATTGAAGGTATTATATTACCATAACCTTTTTGGATACTTGTATTTATGTTTCTTAAAGAAATTTTGGTTCCTTTACTTCAGTTGTAGCTTTCTATTTTCCTGCAGATATAGAGACTTTGTAAATTGAAACTGTAAGCCTGATGCTTCTTCCATATGGCAGAAAATTTATTTGTCTTGATGTCCATTATTTACAAAATGAAAGGTTGAAAATAATTTCTTCCCACAACCTGCATATACAACTCTCTTGTTCCATCCTCTAAAAATTCAATGAATGAAAATTGTATTTTGTAACATAGTTGTCTTTAACTTTGAAACATTCATTTTCCTTCTTCAAGTATCAATACTCATGATCTGGAAATCCAAATTATTTATTCACTTGAATTAAATGAAAAGAAATGATCTCCATCTTTGTTATTTTTAAAATCTATCTCGCACTTGTAGAAGTAATGCTTAGTTCATGAAAAGAAAATCCTTTTTCTTTACATTTTACATGTACTGCACACTTAAGAAAATAGTTAGGCTTTTAGTCTCTCTTATGTTCCATAGTCTTTTTATTTTCTCTTTCTTCTTTTGTAATGATTATAGGAATCATATGTACTATTGTAGAATATTGCTTTATCAATTATAGACATGTCTCTCATGTACCATATGTTGTTGATATTAAGAAATCCATTTGTATGCAGTTAGATAGTACTTGAGTACGAGATCAAAGCATGAGCTCTTGAATGATGTCGATTTGTTTTATTTTTAAGTACACTTGTATCTACATATAACATGAATGAAAGATGGAGCTGGAATTGGAAACAAGAAGATTAGAAGAAAACCTAAGGCAATGATGGGTTTCCTCTATACTCCTTTACTTTTAGCTTTATGCACATGTACTTATTTACTTAGTAATTATGAGTTATATCCCATGACTTGTGTGAGAAACATTGAATTTATTCATGAATAAATAAACATTAATTTCTATAAATGATTTGTCTACTTATTTTTGCAATCAACTTTTATGATGTATATTTTGTGTATAATGAAATAAACAACTCAATCACATAATTAAATGTATTTGACCTGAAAAAAATAATGAGTTTTGATGTACCTTTAACTTAAAAATGAACTCTCTTTCATGTTAACTCGCAATTTTTTTTTGTTCCTTAATTTAGTATTTCACCTAAACTGTGATTCCCACCTTCATCAAGGAAATACATTAGTACTTTAGGGCTTTTGTGTTTCCTTGTTGAATATGAACATGGAATGGCAGTCTATGTGAGGTGTTACATTTTGTAACAACACCCATAGCCACAAATTACATGTAGTAAAATAATTTCTCCAACCGAGAAATACAATAAAAGTTTATGAATTCCCCCTAGTTAGGCCCATTCCATCAATGCCTTCCATCAATTTTTTTTTTTAAGTTTCCCATTTTTTCACAAGTGCAAAAATTGTCAACACCTTCCCCCATCAAACCCCTTTTAATTGCCCATCATCCTCTCCCTTTTTTCACTTCCTCAATTTTCAAATCTTCACCCCATCCTCTTCGGTGGAAATCCATTTCCACCGTACACTCCACTTATGATTTCTAGTCATAAACTCGGTTATTATTTCACTCTAATGGCCAAGTAATGCCCTGTCATTTTTTTATTCTTGGTGTCAAACAATGATAGGCTTGAATAAATAAAATTAAAAAAAGAGATTTCATATAAAACTAGTAAAATCAATAAAAGTAAAAAGATTGCATATGTTTCATTGGACAAAATGTAAAAGTGAGGACGTTATGTGGGATTGGGTGAACTACATGACAAATTGCATTGAATAAATGTAGCCTCCTTCATCTCTTATCGAGGTAAATACTTAAAAAAAAAAAACCCATGCAAAAAAATTTGAGGGCAAAAAAACACATAGTCCTTACAAAATATTGTTTAATGAATTTGAGGGTTTTTATTTATTTATTTTGTTAAAAAGGTATTTGTATTTGAAATAGTATAGAAATACGTTCTTGGAAGAAGATTTATGGGTTATGTTCTAGTATGTGCAATTGTAGGGAAGAGTGTAGGAACCCTAAAACACAAACATGGCACCAAATCATCTAATGTCACATTTCTAACCATCTTTAGGCTATGCAAATGGATTTGTCGAGGAGCACCTGGGACCTTGCAATGAAAACTCCAATAGGTAAGACATTGATCCAAAATAGAATCCCGTAACCAACTCCTCCCAAACTGCGCCACGTGGGATAATTCAAGACATGTGAAGGTGTCGGAGAGGAGATTTTATCAATGTTGGACCCCACCAAAATAGAAACTTCAGAATGGGATATGGACACCTTGAAACCACATTGGAAAATGTATTTTATTTGGAGTTGATTGGTGATACTTCCCTCCCAGATTCGTAAGGAATTTAATAAATACATGAGTAATGTCTCGTTTTGGGGTCTTATGGACTATGGCTTTAATAAGTAAGGTTCATTTTATTTATTTCTATTATTGGGCGAGCATGTTTTGGAGGATAAAAAAAAATGTGTGGATGTGTTTAATGCTACATTTTCTACACAAATTTATTGTTAAATATTTGCATAATGATTTCAATAAGTATAGATGGTATGGGCACATTCAAACCTCATAACCTATTCATGTAATTCTATCTTGTTTGCACCTTTGTACCTATCTCAAATGGTATTGGGAAATAGTATGCACATCCATCAAAGGAAAAAAAAGAGGATTTGTTTTGTGAGATGTTGTAATGGAGACTTCTCGGTTAGAAATGTATGAAGAATATGGGAGTAAATAGTAATGTGTGTAAATTGGTTAACGTTATGTCAAGGTAGCTGGATGGGTTAGAACAAGAATTTTGTTGAATTTTTTTCTCTAATACAAAATGTTTAAAATATCCAAGCATGAATAGTAAATTAGAGGAGAGAGATGCAAAATATGAAAAAAATTGTTTCAATTAAAATTTTGCCGAGCTTCTCTACTAAATTTCTTCCTTACAAAATAACACTTATTTCACTAAATATGGACATATTCATGTAAATTTGGACTCCAGATATTTTAAGTATCGGAAGAAATCAATCTCTGTTTTTGCATATATTAGATTCTATTTGTGTTTATACTAGATTGCATTATTACTATAATGGAATCCATTAGTAGCAATATTAGATTCCAATATTGTCATTATTGAGTTATTTTAGTTCCAATTTCACTATTATTGGATTCCAATCTCACCATTATTGGATTACAATATTGCTATTATTGGATCCAAATATGACTATTATTAGATTCCAATTTCACCATTATTGTAATCCAATCTATAAATCTTTATTTTTGGATTTTAGTTTCACTGTTTTAGGATTTCTATTTTGTTATTATTTGATCCCCCCACATAAGCCTTGCAGCCACTATATTACATAAGACTAGTGTTTGTTAACTTATATGATGAAAAACATGCTAGGCGAAATAAGCGTAGCAGTGTCGAATTACATGTACCTTGTGGCCACTAAGTTACATTTTCCTTAAGATAATTAAGTTACATAAGCCTTGCGGCCTCTAAGTTACATAAATTGATGATAAGCATACAGATGCTATCTTACATGAGTGTATATGATGTTAACTTACATAATCCTAGCTCCACTATCTAACATAAGTGTATAGGTTGTTAATTTACATAAGCCTAGTGGCCGCTAATTTACACAAGAGTAGATTCGTCTAGGTGAAATAATCCTAGCAGCTGGAAATTTACACCAGCCTATCGGTAGCAAGTTTCATAAGCCTACCAATCGCTAAGATAAATAAGCTTAGTAACCACTAAGTTACATAAGCCTAGGAACCAAAAAGTTACAATGAGCCTTTAAGGGTTAAATTTGATGGCCACCTATACTTGTTAAAAAAATTAGATGACGGTAATTTAAAAATATTTCTCATTAAAAATACACAATAGTAGTCATTTAAATACTTCACATTTATATTTATTTAATATTTTATGTATATTATATATTGATAGAATTTTTATGTAAATATATATTAAAAATGATGGTGATATTATAAATATGCAAGTTATGTGTGATAAATTCAACTAATTTTATGTTTTTCCATTCTCAGTAACTCATAAATAACAACAATGAGTTAAGAATTATGTTAAACAAGTTTTTTTGAAAAATTACGGTTTAAAACAATTAAGTTCTATAAATTTATTTAATTACAATGCACCAAGTTTACTTTATTTTCTAACTCAAAGTTCATCTACTTTGCCTAGCCATTAAGTGGCTCCATTCACCTCATTACCCATGCATTTTAATTAAGTTACATTTCTATAAAATACCCCAACTTATGTGATGTAGCATTTAATCTAGGCAATTACATTAAATCTACTCTAGCCCTTAGATTAGAGTTGATGTAAATATCTTTATGAGTTACTTTTAACTCTATTTACCCTAATTTATTATTTATTTTATCATTATTAGTTTTTAGGTTTCAAGGACGAGAAGGAGGTGAACTCATGAAGGCCATTACCCCTTTGCCCACATACATTATTACCAAATGGGGTGTGGGGGGGTGGTTGGAAGAAATTGTAATAATGTACTTCATTCTTGTATTGATATTGTAAAGAAACATATTGTATTCCTTTGTGTCTATGGAAGTGTAGTATATATTGAAAGGAAAGTTGTATTCAAATAGTTGTTATTTGATATTGCATTGCATGTGGAAAGAAACAAATAAGAAAAGAAAGAAGAAAGAATGTTATTGTAAAGTTAGTTTGCAAATAGAAAAGAAAGTATTTTCTCCTTGTTGAAACCTTGGATGCATTGTGAGAAAAATAGTGCTTGTGTTAAAAGATTAAGCTATTTTTACAATGGAAAAGAAAGTATATTTTCATTGAGTTGTTATTGTATTGTAAACATGTATTAAGAGAAAAAGAAAGAAATTGTTAGAAGTTGAGCTTGTTAGTATAATAAATTTGAATGGAAAAATAAAGTTATTTTAGTTATTTTGAATGTATGAACATTGTATTGAAATAAAGAGGAAAATAAATTAGATTATATTGTATTTAATAATTTCGATTTTTATAGCAATAAATTGACAATGTAAAGTAATAAATTCAAATATATTGCTCTTGAAATGGAAAGAACCTAAGTGTTAATGATCTCTTACTTACTAAATAGATCATCTCCTAGAACTCAAATTGCAAATTGTCTTTTTACTTGGTTGATTAAGAAATTAATTTCCAATGCTAACTTGTAATTTCCATTTAGAAATGATTACAAATCTACAAAAAAAATATGATTAAACAAAATGAATTTATTCTCTCCTACTTCTTATTACACTATCAAATTGTATATATATATACACACACATACACACATATATATGTGTGTGTGTGTATATGTATATATATATGTGTGTGTGTATGTGTGTACATGTGTATATTATACTATATACATATATAGATACATATGAATCCATTATATACTTTTACCGCAAAGACTTATTACCGCGTGTATTATCATATTAATCAATTTATTAATATTAAATAATTAGGGTAATATTAAAATAATAATAGGGTAATATTAAAATACTATTAATCTTTATTATAAAAACTAATATTAATGTCCTATATTTTAATAAAAGTACCCTTTTAAGTCAAATAATATTGCTAAAATATTATCATATTTATCTATAAATATAAATATATATAATGTTAGATATAAATTATAAATACTAAATAACATAAGTTTTAGTAAAGTACATAACAATAAAGAAAGAAAGGAAAGTTTAAAAGTAACCCTTTTTTTAAATCCGTGGGAGTTGAAACTCTTACTAAAATTTTTATAAATAGAAAAAGGGAAATTTATGAAAAGTGCGGCCTACAGTTTTGGGTATTGTTTTAGTAGAAAAGGGGGTGGGGTAGGTGACCCTTCCCCAACCCAATTACCATGCATACCAGATTTTAGCGGCCCCAACACTTTTAAAACCTGCCCTCCTCTTTTAGTACTTTGGCTTGCATTTATAATTTTTTTGGTGATGCGGATTGTACATGAAGTTGTCTTGCATGCCAGCACAGTGCATTATATATGTATATATGTGTGTGTGTATATATAATCCTTATTTATTTTTGTTTTGAATTAAAAAAAGGGGGTTGCAAGAGGAATATAAATTTATACAAAAAGATTATTTTTGTAAAATAAATACATGGGGTTTCTAGATTTTCCCAAATGAGTATAACCACAAAGAATATTCTTGAAGATGCAAATAGAATATTCTAATAAACAAATACATAAAAGAAAATAATACCCACAAAGGGAAAATGAATGGATCTAGAATTTTAAGCATGAAATCTCTTCAAGGGAAGCTTCCATTCCTCTTTAATGGTATCCTAGCTCCTCCTCCTTCTACTCCTTCCTTAACCTCGCAAAATAAAATAAAAGAAATGAGATAGAAGAGTGAGAAAAAGTATATATTGCAATTCATAAGGATTCTTAAGGTTGCTTTTAGCAAATCTAAATCCAAGGGTGGAGAAAGATTGGATCTAAGGGTGTAGGATGCACCCTACATAACGTAAGTAATGGGTTATTTAAATGGGAATGCTTTAATTTAAAAGATGTGTGTGTAGTGTTGAATGTGGCCTAAGGGGTTAGAATAGGTTGTTCACCCCTTGCGTTTCTAATGTAATAATATAGATATTAAGGAGCTTGATTTAAAACTCAAAGGATATTTAGTCTTGTTTAATATAATTAATTTAGAAGAGACTAATGGGGCCAGGACATGAAAATACTAATGAGAAATATTAAAATAATTATTGAAGCTTATAGTAAGAGAATCTAAAAATGGCTTTAATTTTGGAAATTGAGTCAATGCTAATTAGTCATCATTTTAGTTCCATCTCGCTTGAAATTTCTTTTCGAACGTTATTATCAAGAATTTAATTTAATCCCGATGAATTTCATTGTCGTTCCCTTTCAAAAAAATTATTCCATAATTTTTCTAACTAAACCTAGGTTGTTCTTGAGTCTCGTGCGGGCATTTTAGCTGGCATTACACTTGGTATCAGAGCCATGGGTTCAAAGCTTGGACCCTTGGGCACACTTAGAAAACATGAAACATGAACATTTAACCTAGTGTAAAATTGATTCTTTTAAATCTAGAAAACCACAATGTTTGATAATTGTATGAAATAGAAAACTTAGAAAACTGAAACAAGACCTAGAACAATGAACTAACTCTCACCTTGATCTATGCAGGAGGAGCATATTAGGTGAGGGGTCTTTTCATATAGACCTAGATATACCACCGCCAGAGCATCTGTGCGGCCATTCTACCTCAGATTTTATAGACACTTCAGACATCAATGCTGCTATATACATGGAGAGCCCTTAGGAGGATGATTTGCTAGACATGGTATGGAGCCGTCAGTATATGCCCAGGTATCCCCTCGACACAATGAGGATCATAGGGACGTATAACTTCCACGTAAACTTGGCTAGGATAGAGTCACCATAGAGGGACATGGGGATAGGATCTCGGGACATAGGGACAGTCTCGAGCCCTGCAGAGAGAGGAGCATATAGAAAGACCTAGGGGTCATCAAAATTCAGATGTAGACCATATCAGGGAGATCCTGAAGCTACGACCATCTCACTATTCGGATGATACAGGTAGTTTTCAGGCAGAGGCCGGGTTGGTGAGCTTGAGTGGATGCTTCAAGCTTTATCCTTGTACTAGTAAGATGAAAGCTTGTGTTGCGATCCATCTTCTGAGGGATGAATCAGAGTCTCGGTGGAGGAATGAGGAGAAAAAGCTCCATGTTGATTCAAAGATAGTCACTTGGGAGCTATTTGAGGAGCGTTTCAAGAGCAGTTATTTTCCCAGGAGGTTTATACAGCAGCAGATAGATGAGTTTCACGACGTCCGTCAAGCATCAATGACTGTAGTTGAGTATGAGAGTCATTTTCTGGACCTATTCCAGTATGTTGACTATATGTAGGATGAGTAGGTAGGGATTCACAGGTTCATCTCGTGGCCTCAACTTGGATTTAGGTGACACGGTTCGCATTCACTACCCATAGACATTAGCAGAGGCCATGGAGAAGGCCTATATTATAGAAGAGACATGGGGAAGACGCAGTAGGCTAGAGAAAGAGTTTGGAGCCATATCAAGTAGATGTAGGATGGTAGATCGAAGGGGTCAGTTCCTCCTCCATGGGGTGGATAGATTACGAAATGAATTCATTGAGCCACCACAATAGCAGCAGCAATGTGAGAGCCCGCCCACCTTACATACCTCCTCAGAGATTTGATGCGCAAATAGGAAGGAGTATGGGGCCTCCTCCTAGGGGTACCACCAGGACACAAGGTGCACCAAGAGCTCGGTCGGCAGGAGCTCATCGGCGAGACCTCATCGGTTCATAGCCATATTTTCGGGATCCATAGCTCAGACATCTAGAGTACTGTTGGAGATGCTTTCCACTTGAGAGGACTAGGTAGTTGTTATGGTTGTGGTGTTGTTAGACATCATTGGAGAGATTGCCCATATAACCCTAACAAGGCTAAGATGCGAGCTCGTGAGCCTACTTTTGGTGATATGGCACGAGTCATTGGATCTACACGGTTTGAGAACCACCAGGATGAGCACTAGAGTATTTTGATTGAGACGACAGGTAGTATTGGTGGTATTTCCACCTCTATATTATTTTATTCTCGGTTCTTCTAATTCATTTATTACACCATCCTTAGTAGAGCATTGCAAGTTGGTGGCAATTAGGTAGGGCCATAGTTGGGATGTTGAGATGGCTTCTGGAGCCAAAATTTCTGTAGACTCCTTAGTTAAGGAGTGTGTAGTGGATTTGGGACCCTTCACCACTACCTCGGATCTTCAAATCCTTCCATTAGGATCTTATGGTGTCATTTTGGGTATGGACTGGTTGTCTGCTCACAAAGCTAGAGTGGACTATTACCATAAGACTATTACTTGCATAGATGATCTTGGAGTGGAGTTAGTGATATCGGGGTTAGGAGACCTATTTCTATTTGCACCATCTCC
The DNA here is from genome assembly GCA_018340775.1 of Taxus wallichiana var. yunnanensis. Taxonomy (NCBI): domain Eukaryota; kingdom Viridiplantae; phylum Streptophyta; class Pinopsida; order Cupressales; family Taxaceae; genus Taxus; species Taxus wallichiana. The sequence continues at coordinate 691,868,970 of CM031244.1, read as the reverse complement.
ACTATGTAGCTTAAGTGGTGTGTGCGATGGGGTTGTCAGTTGTATGCTATTATGGTTAGTGACAGATCTAGGATGAGTCTAGTGGACCATTCCTTGATGATCATCCCATATTGAGAGAGTTTTCTTATGTTTTTCCAAGGGAGCTACTGGGGTTACCTCTCATGAGATAGATTTCCACATAGATCTGGTTCTGAGCGTAGAGCCTATCTCACGAGCACCTTATTGATGACTACTCTTGAGCTATGTGAGCTCAAGTTGCAGCTTCAAGGCTTTCTAGAGAAGGGCCTAATCCATCCTAGTGTATCCCCTCGGGGTGCACTGGTGGTCTTCGTGAAGAAGAAGGATGGATCTCTATGGTTGTGTATTGAATATCGTCAGTTGAACAAAAGTAACGATCAAGAATCGTTACCCCCTTCCATGTATTGATGATTTATTTGATCAGATGAAGGGGGCTATAGTTTTTTCCAAGATAGATCTTAAGTCAGGGTACCATCAGCTCAGGATTATGGAGGTAGATATTCATAAGACCACATTTCATATGAGATATGGCCACTATGAGTTCATAGTGGTGCCTTTTGGTCTGACGAATGCCCCCACAATGTTTATGAGTTTGATGAATGGGGTATTCAGGAATTTTCTAGATCACTTCATGCTCATCTTCCTTGATGACATTCTGATTTACTCACATATGCGTGAGGAGCATGAGGAGAACCTTTGTTAGGTTCTTTAGTGCCTTCATGAGCAACATCTTTACAGGAACTTAGAGAAGTGTGCGTTCTTTCAGACAGAGGTGTAGTATTTGGGTCACATAATTTTTGGGGAAAGTATTGCATAATCGATCCTTCCAAGATTCGAGCTATCATGGATTGGCCAACCACCACTAGTGTGACCTAGGTACGTAGATTCATGGGTTTAGCAAGATATTATAAGATATTTGTTCAGACTTTTCTTGGATTATGCACCCAAAGACTTCCCTTCAAAGTGGAAAGGGAAGAAGTTTATATGGTCAGATAGATGTGAGTAGGCTTTTAGTACATCTTTGAACAAATGCCTCACGATAGCACCTATTCTTGTAGTTCCGATCCTCGGGGGTGAGTTCTACGTTTTCATAGATGCTTCTTTGGCGGGACTTGAAGGTGTGTTGATGCGGAGGGCAAGAGTAGTTGCTATGAGTCTCACAAAATCAAATATTATGAGCTCAATTATCTGACTCATGATCTTGAGCTTGCAGCAGTTGTACATGCCTTAGTGTGGTGGAGACATTTCCTTCTTGGTCGAGATTCACACTCAGGACTAATCACTTGATTCTTCGCCACCTCTTCATGTAGCCCAATCTCAATGCTCATCAGTGGCATTTGATGGAGTTTCTTTGTGAGTATGACATGGAGATAGAGCATGTGAAGGGGAAGGAGAATGTGGTTATAGATGCCTTGAGTAGACAGAGACATGTGGCTATGGAGAATTCAGTGGGCATAGATTTGGGGAGCAGGATTTTGTAGCACCTTCCTCAAGACAGTTTCTACCTTGCAGGCTAGAGCAGAGATTGAGTCACATAGACCCCTTGATGGGAGATTTGATGGATTTTCATTACAGGGAGATGGACTTCTCAGACAAAGAGGGCAGATATATGTTCCAAGAGATGGATGCTTGAGACAAGACATTTTGTCGAGAGGCTCATTGTGTTCCTTATTTATCCCATCCCGGGGTGAAGAAGATGCATGCCACCTTGAGGCAGCTTGTATTTTTGTAGAGGAATTCAGAGAGACATAGCCTCATTTGTGTCACGGTGCTTAGAGTTCCAGAGGGTGAAGGCCGAGCATCAACATCTAGCTGGCCTTCTCTATCCACACACCATACCGGAGTGGAAGTGGACACCATTTCCATGGATTTCATTGTTGGGTTACCTACATCGAGATACCACCATGATGCCATCATGGTCACGGTGGATAAATTGACGAAAGTAGCTCATTTTTCTCCAGTGAAGACCACCTATATAGCTAGTGTTGTGGCACGAGTATATCTTGATGAGATTGTTAAATTACATGGGATTCTACGGAAGATCATTTATGACTGCAATCTTTGTACACTTCCCATTTCTGGACCACCATGCAACATGCTCTCGGGATGAGGATCAATTTCAGCACAACATATCACCCTAAGATAGATGGACAGACTAAGCGGGTGAATCAGATCTTGGAGGACATGCTTAGGATGTATATTATGGATCACCAGTCGAGATGGGAGGAGTATCTGTATTTGGTGGAGTTTTCCTATAATAATAGTTTCTAGAGTTCGATAGGCATGGCTCCTTTTCAGGCATTATATGACAGAGAGTGCAGACACCTCTTAGTTGGGATAGGATTGAGGACAGGGTTTCCCTTGGGCCAACATTATTGCAGGATATGGAGCAACAGGTTACCTTGATCAGACAGAGATTACAAGAGGCACATGATAGACAAAAAGAAGTATGCAAACCAACATAGGATAGATCATAGTTTTGAGGTGGGCACGAAGGTGTTTCTTTGTGTCAGAACACATAAGAGCCCTATCCATTATAGAAAAGTTTCTAAGCTTGCTCCTAGGTTTGTGGGTCCCTTTGAGATCTTGGAGCGCCTTAGTCCCTTGGCCTATCATTTAGCATTTCCACCTAGCTTGTCTCGCATCCATGATGTGTTTCACATTTTTGTGCTTAGGAGATATATTTTTTATCCTTCTCAATGTGCTAGATTGGACCACATTACAGGTGTAGGATCAGGGGTAGGTGATGGTGGAGCCCATACATATTATAGAGCGTAGAACCCTGGGCCTTTGTGGTAGAGAGATTGACTAGGTTTGGGTCTAGTGGGATAGATATGATGAGACTGTATCTACACAGGGAGGATGCTACTATACTACTACAGTGCGCTTCCAAACCTGTTCTAGTGACTTCCAGGAGGATGTCGAGGCTAAGGGGAGGGAGATGTAGTGCCCACTTCCCTTTAACACCTTTTGATTATTGTTCTTGATACTATTGACTTTGCTTATAGATATATTATAGTTTTGATTTAGCATGTTAGTAGATATCAGAGATGTTGAACTGTTATGGGTTTGATTCATATATGATGCATATGGTACATTAGAGACATTTGATGTTGATTTTGATATACTGTAGACATGGTTATTTATCTGTAATTCTGACATGTGATATATTTAGTCATATTGAGTAGATCTTGATAATTGGATTAATGTGATGATCATTTTGACATGAATGAAATGTGGAATAGAAATGTGCTAGAAATTGTAAGTGATATCGTATTTTCATAGATGATATTAATTCATATATAGTTGATTTTAGATTTATATCGCATATTTTGGCATGAATGTTTTAATGTGGCCACGAGGCCGAAGGAGGTATCCTCTGTTTTGGTATATTATATTCACAACAACATCGGGGAGTGGAGACCAACCACATCGGAATTCGAGAAGAATCCAACTAGGGTCACCATGGCAACATGTAATTGTGTGTGTGTTAGAATTATTTGGTTAGGGAAAATTGTGACCTAGGGGTCATGTGTTGTTTTGTTTTAATTTTCCCTTTCTATTATGTTAGTATGTGTTTTCTCTTAGTAAGTGAAATTTTACTTGTTTTATTATTTAGATTTTTGGATTGGTGTTTACCCCTTTATTAGTCATGGGTTGTAGTGTCTTAATTAAGCTAATTTGAATTTGTCCTAAACTAATTAAAGATGTGACTAAAAGGAGTTCATTTATTATAATTAATATACTCTTGGATTTTGTGTTGAGTGAAGTGTGTTTGAGTTTTGAGTGTAGCACACTCTACCCTTCATGGGAAACTCGAATTTGGCCTTAGAGGCCAAATTTGGAAGCTTGTGGGACAAGTCAAACTTGTCCCACACCTCTTAAATGCCCATGCAAACCCTACCTATGGGTTGGGGGGTCAAATTTAGGCTCTTTTAGGTGTTTTGGGAAGTTAAAAAAGTAAAATGTTAATTGCACTTTCTTTCAAATATTTAATTTTGTCCTTTGGGGGAGTGGGCTTAGATGGAGTGTGTAAGGTTCTTGTCATTCCTCCAACCACTTATTAATTGTGCATTGGAATAGGAGGTTGACCAAGTGATGTGGAGTGGAGAGGAAATGAGGTGGCATCCTACTTGGAGCCACATCATCCCTCCCTCTCTTTTCTCTATTTATTGAATTCTTGTTGCTTGTTTTGGGGTTGGATAATCATTTTTAGTCTCTTGAATTTTTGGAGAGTGAGAGGATTTTGAGAGAGTTGTGGATTTTGGAGCTTTTTGGATGCTTTCTTGATCTTTGGAAAGGCTTGGAACTTCATACTTGGAACAAGCTCTACCATGGAGAGGTAGGAGCTTGACCTTAGTTTAAAATATGTTGTTTGTTTTATTGTATGTGTGTATATATGTTATGTTGCATGTTGTTGTTTCTTTGGAATGTTTGTTGGGTATGGGTAGAATGCCTAAGTTGGGAGTGGGAGGAGACTATGGGGAGTTTTTCTTGTAGGGAGGCATAAGAGATCACTTTTTTATGGAGGGAGTTTGGGTTGGGTGCCCCATCTAGTATGAGGAATGCTTGCATTTCTTCTTGTTCTTATTATGAGGGAGCCATAAGAGTTTTTGAGGGAGGCATAAGAGTGTATGGAGGTATAAGGGGTACTTGAGGGAGGCATAAGAGTTGGTAGGGGAAATTGTGTTTTGCATTAGAGGATTTTAGGTGGGCACCCATTCCCATTGGGAGGCATAAGTGGCCTCCCCATAGGTCTTACTCTTTTGGCTTCCATGATAATCCTTGTGATCTTATTGTTTGTTTTGTTTTTTCTTGTTGAGTTGTTGTGTTTTGTATGTAAATGGAATGAATGTGAAATTTTATGTTAAGTAGTGTGGAAGCTAGTAGTTTCCATGAGTTGAGATCTTTTCCCATTGTGATGTGGTTGGGGCTCGGGGCCAATGGAGAGGATGGCTTCTCTTCTCCATTGGGTATCTTGGTTGGGTGGAGAGCGTTTCCTCTCCCCCTATTTTGTTGTGAATCAAGCAAAATTTTGGAGGAGCTACCTTGTTGGTGTTTGGAGCATTGGAGTCTTGTTGATGGCCATGTGAAACTTCTTGTATTTTTACCCACCTAGAGTGGAAGAAATTGTAATAATGTACTTCATTCTTGTATTGATATTGTAAAGAAACATATTGTATTCCTTTGTGCCTATGGAAGGGTAGTATATATTGAAAGGAAAGTTGTATTCAAATAGTTTTATTTGATATTGCATTGCATGTGGAAAGAAACAAATAAGAAAATAAAGAAGAAAGAATGTTATTGTAAAGATAGTTTGCAAATAGAAAGAGAAGTATTTTCTCCTTATTGAAACCTTGAATGCATTGTGAGAAAAATGGTGCTTGTGTTAAAAGATTAAGCTATTTTTACTATGGAAAAGAAATTATATTTTCTTTGAGTTGTTATTGTATTGTAAACTTGTATTAAGAGAAAAAGGAAAGAAATGGTTGGAAGTTGATCTTGTTAGTATAATAAATTTGAATGGAAAAATAAAGTTATTCTAATTATTTTGAATGTATGAACATTGTATTGAAATAAAGAGGAAAATAAATTAGATTATATTTTATTTAATAATGTCGATTTTTATAGCAATAAAGTGACAATGTAAAGTAATAAATTCAAATACATTGCTCTGAAATGGAAAGAACCTAAGTGTTAATGATCTCTTACTTACTAAATAGATTATCTCCTAGAACTCAATTGGCAATTGTTTTTTTACTTGGTTAATGAAGAAATTAATTTCCAATGCTAACTTGTAATTTCCATTTAGAAATGATTACAAATCTACAAAAAAATGACTAAGAAAAATGAATCTATTCTCTCCTACTTCTTATTACAATATCAAATTGTATATATATATATATATATATAAAAAGATTTTAATGCAAAGACTTAACTTGCTAACATTGGTACATATGAATCCATTATTACTTACCGTAATCTTATTACCTTGTGTATTATCATATTAAATATTATTAATATTAATCGATTTATTAATATTAATAATAGGGTAATATTAAAATACTATTAATATTTATTATAAGAATCTAATATTAATGTCCTATATTTTAATAAAAGTACCCTTTTAAGTCAAATAACGTCAAATATTATAATATTTATCTATAAATATATAAATATATATATATATATATATATATATATATATATATATATATATATATATATATATATATATATATATATGTTAGATATAAATTATAAATAATAAATAACATATGTTTTAGTAAAGTAAATAAAAATAAAGAAAGAAAGAAAAGTATAAAAGTAACCCCTTTTTTAAAAATGCGTGGGAGTTAAAACTCTTACTAAAATTTTATTAAAAAAAACAAATAAAAAAAAGGAAATTTATGAAAAGTGCGGCCTGCACTTTTGGGTATTGTTTTAGTGTAAAAAGTGGGGTGGGGTAGGTGACCCTCCCCCCAACCCAACTTACCACGCATACCAAATTTAGCGGCCCCAACACTTTCAAAACTTGCCCTACTCTTTTAGTAGTACTTGGCCTGCATTTTTTTTTTACGGTGATGCGGCCTATACATGAAGTTTTCCTGCAATCGACACAATGCATTATATATATATATCCTTATTTATTTTTATTTTGGTATTTTTTTTTGAATAAAAAAAGGGGTTGCAAGAGGAATATAAATTTATACAAAAAAATTTTTTTTTGTAAAATAAATACATGGGGTTTCTAGATTTTCCCAAATGAGTATACCCACAAAGAATATTCTTGAATCTGCAAATAGAATATTCTAATAAATAAATACAAAAAAGAAAATAATACCCACAAAGGGAAAATGAATGGATCTATAATTTTAAGCATGAAATCTCTTCAAGGGAAGCTTCCAATCCTCTTTAATGGCCTCCCTGGCTCCTTCTTCTTCTCCTTCCTTAACCTACAAAATAAAACAAGAGAAATGAGAGAGTAGAGTTAGAAAAAGAATATATTGCAATCCATAAGGATTCTTAGGGTTGCTTTTAGCAAATCTAAATCCAAGGGTGGAGAAAGATTGGATCTAAGGGTGTAGGATGCACCCTACATCACTTAAGTGATGGGGTATTTAAATGGGAATGCTTTAATTTAAAAGATGTGTGTGTAGTGTTGAATGTGGCCTAAGGGTTAGACTAGGTTGTGCACCCCTTGCCTTTTTAATGAAATAATATAGATATTAAGGAGCTTGATTTAAAACTCAAAGGATATTTAGTCTTGTTTAATATAATTAATTTAGAAGGGATTAATGGGGCCAGGACATGAAAATAAAATTGAGAAATATTAAAATAATTATTGAAGCTTAGTAAGAGAATTTAAAAATGGCTTTAATTTTGGAAATTGAGTCAATGCTAATCAGCGTCATTTTAGTTCTGAATGCCTTGAAATTTCTTTGCAGAGCGTCATTATCAAGAATTTAATTTTAATTCCGATGAATTTCATTGTCGTTCCCTCTCAAAAATAAATTATTCATTAATTTTTCTAAATAAACCTAGGTTGTTCTTGAGTCTCGTGTGAGCGTTTTAGTGGCATTACGGTGCACTCATCATATTTGGAGAATAAGTTGTTCTTGGTGATTGAAACATGGGAGAAATGTTCTTGCCTTATTTTACTTGAGATTTAAATGTGACATTTAAGGAAGATCAAACAGTGAAAGGCCCTCATTACACTTTTGTATTATGAAATAAAAATTTTAACATGCAGTAGTATTGTCATTGTTAATTTAGTACCATATTATCCCACCGAACGAGAAATGTGTGGGGATATATCTGAATTCTTCTCCACCATTCTTGATATAAATGCAAGATTTACAACAGTGTTTGGAATTTATTTTTGTTTTCCTATATTTCCATTCACTTCCCCCCTCTCACCATTCATCCAAGATTGTTTATATCCATAATAGGTTCTTTTCCGTAATCCACAACATTTGTGCCTGCATTCTAACATACATCCCTTCAACATAACTTATATTTATATATAGTATGTTCTAAAGTTTTACCTTGATCCAAACTGCTAGAATTTGAGGTGAATGTATTAAGTAGAAAGTTTTTTATGACAGGTTCATTCATACCTAAAGTGAAATTTCAACTATGATTGAAAGTGCTTAGAGATAGATTGGAGAGATATCCTTCTTTGCAACAAGGTTTTTCCTCAATTTTAGAAAAAATTATTCTCTTGTTTTTTTATCATTTACCATGCCTTTCGTGGTACTATATGTAGTATAATTTACATTTTGGTGTTGGAAGATGTTGTAATGTAATTTTATCAAGTTTTTATTACTACTACATATAGAGGATTAATTTGAATTTGGGTATACCATGTGCAGAATCGATCTTCAAATGTACTCCATATTTTTATTGAAAACTCTTCTATAATTTATTTTAGCCTTAATTCGATAACAAAACCATCTTGATGGGCCAACCGGATGGTAGGCCAATGTGATGCACTAGAATTAGCAGGAACTTGACAAGGTCATAACTTGAGCTCTGGGTGTCCGTTTGAGTCCTTTTTTTTAAACCACGTGTTTCGATGAGAAGAATGCAATAGAACCCACCCTACCAGTTGGGGTAAGTTTTTGACATGTTTTTGGGCCCTAAATCCGCCATCTTGAGGCTGAAAATTGGAATTTAAGTTATAGTTTAGTTTTTTCCTATTTTTGAGCATTAGTTAATTTTACTCTATTAGTTGCATTATGAGTTAGAAAGTTGGCAATTCCTCTAATTTAGGGATGTAGAAGATGCATGGAAATTTTTTGTGCTGTAGGAATAAGCATGCGAACTTACTAAGAATAAAGGCTCTAGTAAATTGCTAAAAATAGTAATTTCCGCCACCTATAGTAGATTTAGTCGAGTTAGCTAGAGTTTAATTAGCAACTCGAGTTGGGAGTTATTTTCCTATTTAGGAAACATTGTAATTCATTATTTGCTAACAAATAAGGAGATCTATTTTCTTTTGGAGTTCATATTATTTGCAGTATATTTGGTTTCTTCATAATTTGGCTACATTATCTAGTATCAGAGCTGGTTCAAGTACTTTTAAAAAAAAATGGTAGGAAGAGGAAGAGGGAGAGGAGGCGTATTGCCTAGATGAATAGAAATATGCAATATCTATAGAGACAAGTTATTTGCGCTTGCTACAATGATAACCCGTAGAGGAAATCAAGGTGGAGATGACACAGATGAAGAAGAAGCTTGTGAAGATGAGGAAACACAAACACCACCATTAGCTTTTGAAGAAAGGATTCTTTGAACATTAGAAGGAAATAATGATGGGATAAGAGTTGATGTTTCAGTATGGTGGTAGTCTACAACCAGTGGAGCCGATAGACTAGTTGACTAGTATGGGAATTTTTTTTTGAGTGGATGGCTATGTCAGAAGAAAAGAAGGTAAAATTTGCATGCACAAAATTTAAAGGTCATGCTATGTTATGGTGGGATCACCTACAAAAAGAGAGGTCAAGAAAGGGGAAAGAAAGAATTAGGACATGGAGTAAGATGGAGAAGAAGCTGAAAGATAAATTTCTCCCTGTGGATTATGCACAAACCCTTTACATGAGGTTTCAGAATCTCATAGAACTTACAAACAATGCAAGAATACATAGATGAGTTCTACAAGTTGTCCATTCATGTAGAGCATGAAGAAACTGAGGAATAAATGGCTATAAGGTATGTTAATGGATTAAAATTTTCTATTCAAGATGATATAAGTATGCATAGGATTAAAAGCATGGAGGATGCCTATCAATTAGCCTTAAAGGCTGAGGAAAAACAAAATTGTCAAATTTTTAGGAGATCACCTGGAATGAATAGGGGGCCTCATCTTCCTTTCAGGGATGAGTTGGTTTCAACCAAGGTAGGGGAGAATCATCTCGTGCATTGGAAAAGAAAGAGGATACGAGACAAGATTTCCAGAATGAACAAAGAGGTAGGGGATTTTCTAGGGGCAGAGCATATGTTTACGATAGAGGATGGGAGGCTCCATAAATACCATTTTTTTGTTATAGATGTGGTGAAGAAGGGCTTCAGGATTTTGAATGCCCACATACTTATACACATGACAAAAGGTTAGGAGATGCTCCAAGAGTAAATCTTGTTGAAGGTGAACAAGTAGAAGATGAACAGACTTGGAAATTACACCGATGTTGGAGAAACTCGATGATCAAGAGAATGATGATTTCTCCAAGAAATGAGGTCAAGGGGGATGCATGGCTACGTAAAAATATATTCAGAAAAAGATGAACTTCAGGGGGAAAGGTATGTAATGCTATTATTGATGGTGATAGTTGTGAGAACATGGTTTCAATTGAGATGGTCAATAAATTGGGTCTCAGATTATGAGAAGAATCCTAACCCTTATTGTATTGCATGGTTTAAGAAGGGTAATGAAGTTACTGTTGATAAGAAATGTTTAATAATCTTTTCTATTGGGAACAATTATAAGGATGATATTTGTTGTGTTGTTATTCCTATGAATGCATGTCATATGTTGCTAGGAAGACCATGGCAATTTGATAGAAATGTTATTCATGACTCGGGAAAGAATACTTATACTTTCGGAAGGATGACACAAAAATAGTTTTGATACCTCTTAAGGAAGACGGGAAGGCTGAAAATATGCTTTCTAAAAAGGAATTTGTGAAGGAGGCAAAGGAAACCAGTTTTTATTATGCACTAGTTGCAAATAAGGATGAACCTACAATTGTACAAATACTAGTACAAACAACATAATTAATAGAAGAATTTTCTGATGTTATTCCTAATGAGCTACCGATGGATTAAAACCCAAAAGAGATATTCAACACCACATTGATTTGATTCCAGGGTCTTCACTCCCAAATCAAGCTACTTATAGGATGAGCTTGAGATTGCATGCAGAGTTGAATAGGCAAGTGACAGAGCTCATGCGAAAGGGGTTCATAAGGGAGAGCATGAGTCCGTGTGCAAAACCAACTTTATTAACACCAAAGAAGGATTAAACATGGAGAATGTGCATGGATATCAGAGCGATCAATAAAATTACAATCAAGTATCGGTTACCAATACCTCACCTTGGTGATATGATGGATGTGCTTGCTGGATCTAAGTATTTCACCAAAATTGATCTTCGAAGTGGTTATCATCAAATTCAGATAAGAGAAGGAGATGAGTGGAAAACAACATTCAAGATAGGAAATGGATTATATGAGTGGTTGGTAATGCCATTTGGGTTATCCAATGCACCTAGTACTTTTATGATATTGACGAACACCGTGCTGTACGAGAGTATAATGGTAAGTTTGTTGTGGTTTATTTTGATGATATATTGATCTTTAGTAAAACTAAAGAAGAACATTTGAGGCATCTAAGGTTGGTATTTGAAGTGTTAAGGAAAGAGAAACTCTATGCAAATATGAAGAAGTGCACATTCATGCAAGAGATTTTGGTATTCTTGGGCTTTATTATTTCAGCAGATGGGGTATAGATGGACTCAAAAAAGATAAAGGCAATTATTGAATGGCCTACTCCATGGAGTATAATAGAGGTAAGAAGATTTCATGGTCTAGCAACATTTTACAGAAAATTTATTAAAAATTTCAGCAGTATTGTAGCACCTATAACAGATTACACAAAAGGAAGGGAGTTTTTGTGGACAAAGGCAATTGAGGAGGTACCCATTTTGCACTACCATATTTTGATAAAGTGTTTGAGTTTTATTGTGACACCTCACATGTGGGTATTGGAGTTGTTCTAAGCCAAAGAGGAAATCAAGTAGCTTTATTTAGTGAGAAACTGAATGAGGTAAGAAAGAACTACTCTACTTATGATGTGGAATTTATGCAATCGTACAAGCATTAAGGCATTGGAGGCATTACTTAGTGCCTAAGGAGTTTGTGTTATTTATAGATCACATAGCCCTGAAGTATGTGAATACCCAAAAGAATTTGAATAGTAGGCATGTAAAGTGGGTATCATTTTTGTAGGGATATACTTTTTCTCTAAAACATAAATCTAGAAAATAGAATCAAGTTGTAGATGCATTGAGTAGGCGTGTGACTTTGTTTACCACTATGGAAAATGAGGTGGTGGGTTTTGAAGCAATAAAGGGTTTGTATTCTTTTGATTCTGATTTCAAGGATATTGTTGAAAGGTTAATTCGTCCATTATCAGATAATACAGAGATGTCCTAGATGAGTATATTTTACAAGATGGCTACCTATTCAAGGGATGCCAACTATGTATTCCAGTTGGGTCTATGAGAGAGAATATAGTGAAAGAGTTGCATAGCGGAGGATTGGTTGGGCATTTTGGTAAAGATAAGATGATAGCCTTGGTAGCAGAGAAATACTATTGGCCAAAGCTGAAAAGAGATGTGGTAAGATATGTGGAGAGATGTCGAATTTGCCAAGTCTCGAAAGGCCATGCATAGAATAAAGGTTGTATATGTCGTTGCTTGTTCCTAAAGGGTCATGGACAAATATGAGTATGGATTTTATTTTGGGATTACCAAAAACACAATGAGGTAATGACTCAATTTTTGTGGTTGTTGATAGGTTTTCTAAGATGGTTCATTTTATTGCTGCAAGAAAACAAGTGATGTGACATGTGTAGCAGATTTGTTTTTCAGAGAAGTTGTTCATTTGCATGGTGTTCCAAAAACCATTACTTCAGATAGGGACACAAGGTTCTTAAGTCACTTTTGGAGGACTTTATGGAAGAAATTTGGAACTCAACTACAGTTCAGCAGTGCCTATCATCCTTAGACTAATGGGAAAATAGAGGTGGTAAATCGGAGTTTGGGAAACCTATTAAGGTGCATTGTTGGGGAAAATACGAAACAATGGGACTTAGCATTACCACAAGTTGAGTTTGCATATAACAGTTCCATAAATAGATCCACAAGAAAGTCTCCATTTTCAATTGTGTATGGGAGTAATCCAAATGGGGTGTTATATTTGGTACAGCTACCAGTTGATGGTAGAGTCAGTGATGATGCAGAAGCATTTGCTAAACATATACAACAATTGTAGGAAGAAGTGTGGAAGAAGCTGCAGAATAGTAATGATAAGTATAAGGAAATAGTAGATGTGCACAGACGGAGAAAGGTATTTACAGTTGGTGAGTTGGTTATGGTATATTTGTGGAAGGAAAGGTTTCTAAAAGGAACCTATAACAAGCTAAAGTACAAGAAGATTAGTCCCTGATAAAATCGTGAAAAAATAAATGATAATGCTTATGAGGTAGAATTACTAGGGAATTTTGATATTTCTCTAGTGTTTAATGTTTTAGATTTGTATTCTTTTCATGGGGATGGTGTAGAAGGGGATGTTATTGATTAAGTAGTAGATTGGAGGAAACAGGTTCCAGTGAAGAAAAAAGAAGAAGTGGATTAGATTCTAGATAAGAAAACAATGGACATTTGACATGGGAAATACAACAAATATTTGGTACATTGGAAAGGACTGGAAAAAGAGGACAATACTTGGGTAACTGAGTGGGAGATTCAAAAGTTGGATGTAGATAAATGGAATTAGTTTGAAGAAGAAAACTTGTAGGAGCTGCATTTTTTCAAGCAGGGAGAATGATGCGCCAAAATTAGCAGGAACTTGACAAGGTCATAACTTGAGCTCCGGGTGTCCATTTGAATCCATTTTTTTAAACCATGTGCTAAGATGAGAAGAACACATCGGAAACTTCCTACCAGTTTGGGTAAGTTTTTGACATGTTTTCGGCCCTAAATCTGCCATCTTGAGGTCGAAAATTAAGATTTAAGTTATAGTTTGGTTTTTTCCTATTTTTGAGCATTAGTTAATTTTAGTCTATTAGTTGCATTATGAGTTAGAAAGTTGGAAATTCCTCTAATTTAGGGATGTAGAATATGTGTGGCAATTTTTGTTCCCATAGAATAAGCATGCAAACTTAGTAAGAATAACAAGTTCTAGTAAACTGCTAAAAATAGTAATTTCCGCCACCTAGAGTAGATTTAGTAAGAGTTAGCTATATTTTACTTAGCAACTTGAGTTGGGAGTTGTTTTCCTATTAAGGAAACATTGTAATTCATTATTTGATAACAAAGAAGGAGATCTTTTTTCTTTTGGAGTTCATATTATTTGCAGTATATATCCGGTTTGTTCATAATTTGGCTACATTACAATGGATGAGATATCTTTGTAATATGGATCAACCCTTGTAAAAAGGAATAATTAATTTATCAACATGCAGCCCAAATGTATTTCCATATAATTTTTTAAAGTGCACCATGTCTCCTTTAGAGATATCTCGTAATTGTTGCTTTTATAAATAAATTGTTTTCTTTGAACAAAAATGTATCAATTTGGGTGTAACCCCCTTGAAATTCAAAGTGAAGTCAGTGTTTGATGTGGTAGTTGTTTCTTGGAGTTTATGATTTTAATTCACGTGAAGTGTAGTTCTTGTTTCTAGATAAACAAGGTTTTTGATTGGTTAGGAAACTTTGTTGTTGTGTTGTAGTATTGGACAACAATCATTACATGTAATTATAATATTCTCCAAAAAACACAAAATTGTGTGGGTCACAAACTAATCCAAATAACACATGTTGTTATTGTACCATGGATATAAATTCTCCAAATATGTCACCTTCTTTCTGAGCACACTTATGTTTCAACACCACGTAGGTTGTATAAAATTGATCCCTATCTTTAGGATTTTTGAAACAATGGCTAACACTGTTAGAATTCAAACCCTCATCCTCGTAACATGTATCTTTTGATTCATTGTACATGATTTTTTGAATGCCATCACCACCCACATGTGAAACATTTGAAATCACATGCTTCCTTTCCCATGGGATAAAGTATCCCTTGTTTTCAAATTTTGTTAGGGTTTCACAATCATCAAATGTGTATGACAATATTTCTATGCCATTGAATACGTAACTTATTATGAAAAATAATAAGCTATATCCCACGCCTCTACAATGGAATGTATCCTTGGATGGATAAACTAGTCCCTTCACAACTTTCACACCTTTGGATAGTAAATCCACATCTGCTTCGATTTTTAAAAACATAGTTCATTTTTGATGTATCAATAAATAAAAAGTTAAAATTAATACTAAGGACACTTAGATATTTAATATTAGTATTAAGAATTAAAATTAGAATGAGAAAATAAAATATACATCTTTAAAACCTCATTTAATCCAAATCTTTGAACATATAACCAATTGTATTACACCCTTAAATCCCATTGTTGTGTTTAAAATTTTATCTATGAAACACAAAATGTAGGGGAAAGGATCCAATGATTGTGAATCTTAATGTAGGAGGTTGTTAGAGTTTTTTTTTATTATTGGTAAATAGTTTTTTGAAAGGGACTATACCCTTGTATACAAAAGGGGCCTAGAAGCTAGAATAGGAATGAAAATCATTACAAAAAGGATCAAGATCTAGATGAGACATAGAAACCCAATGTAACCAAAGAGCAGTTACCCCAAAACATCAAACCAGTTTGAACACTACAGAAGAGCAGCCAAAAAACAACAAAAAAATAGTAAAAAACATGAAGGAAGACAACAAGAGTATCACAGATCCACAATTACTTCTTGGTGGCTTTGTCGATTCTGGATTTGATAGTCTACCAAGAGGTGAACATAGCCAATGTCATCATATGAGTAGAGTCAGTAACATCTAGCTATTGAATGGTCTGTTTGCTTTCCTTTTCCATGCCCCAAAGAGTTGTTGGTATTCCACTGAGATTAGAGACGCTGCAGACATGCTGCTCAATAAATTCTTCAATTGCACTAAAAATAGCCATATTATGGTCATGGTGAGTCTTGGATTTCCCTAGACAGTTGTCCAAGGAGTTCAGTTTTTTGTAGATGTCTTCAACCTGTTTATTATCAATATCAACCTCCTCCTCCTTCTTCCTCTTACCTTTTTGCTTTGCCAAGTTTTTAACTTCTTCTTTCAACAACAACATGTCAGCTTCTAAGGCTTCCAGCCTTTTTGTGGAGCTCTCAATGTGTGCCTCTTGTGAACCAGTACTACTAATATGCAGAGGTTATGAGAAATTTCCAAGTCCTGAGGAACGTTCCCCGAAACAGGGGTATCAAGGTTCAGTCTTTTAGAAGACCTAGTTATAGGTCTGGTCGAAGTGGAGGTGAAGGGGGTGGGAGCAGAGGTGGGGGGATGACAGAGGGAGCCGAGAAGGAAGGAAAAGGGGTGATAGTAGTAGTGATGGGGACAAAAGGAGAAGAGATGGGGGTAGCGGCAGTGGTGCGGGAAGAGAAGGAACAGAGATGGGGGAGGTTGGGATGCCGGGAGACCTAAGAAGACAAAGCTTATGCAACAAGAAGATGAGACCCTGATGCAGAGGGACTGCTGTGCATGCTTTTGGAACTCCAAAATGGAGCACTCAAGAGAATTAAGTAGATAATGAGGGAAACATACCGTGAAACTTCTGTGGAAGTGATTGAGGAACATAAGATGCTTTAAGGGCACTGTGACGAATCTTCCCTCCAAAGAGATGTATCACACCATCATACGGATGACCTCATCAAAAGGCAGAGGGATAGAGCTGAATTGTAGACCCACCATGATGAAGACCAATTTCTCATTATTCTTAACAAATTTCCTCTCCTCAGTAGCCCCTGTCAATCCTTTTATTAAAAAAGTGGTACCCATCCATGTCAAGGCCTGTTGCTTCAGCTATTAACTCTTCATTGATCAAAATTTTCTATCCACCATATTCCACTGTGTGATCCTTCCAATCCTTCACAAAATACATGGAAATGCTTTGGTCGTGACCCTGAATCTTCTCAATAAAATTAGTGATGCCTCCCTGGTTGAGAAGATTCCAAAGCTCTTCATTATTTTTCCACTCGGTCCTCACTGGGTTCTATCTGACAAGGGGCACCTCCCATTATCACCGTGCGTAAGTGTTTGCAAATATAATTTTCAAAATCCCTATGAGGAATTCTATAGCGAGGCGGTTACCAGTCTACCTTTCTCTATTTTTTTCACACGATGTGAATGATGACTAGTGTAGCCGTTGTTGTTCCCACGAATGCCTGCGTGACTGCTGCTATGTACCTAGGAAAACCCACATGTGTGAACTTCAGTCCCCTTAGAAACCCACTCCAGATCATCATCATCCTTATTACTGACTTGAGAATCTGTAAAACCCTATTTAAAAGCTGTTATAAGCACAATATTTCCCGCATGTGTGGCTTTAATCTTCATATAGATCCACTTTAAGTCATCATTATACTTTCTATAACCTTGATTGCCCATCAAGATCTGCTTGAGTGCTATTTTAATATCAGCACGTGTGGGAGTCTTATTCTTAAAGTCCCACTCCAAATGCTCATTTCTCTTACCCCGAATTTGCATGCTCATAAGTATCCGCTTGTATGCTGTTTTGAATCTATTCAGGAATGTGATCTCTATTATCCCAAATAATGTGATTAACATTTATGCCATAATTAGCCAATGCATCTGCCACCTTGTTACCCTCCCGGTAAGTATGCTTGATCCAAATATTATTGAAGGTTTGGCAAATACTTATGGATTCCAAGATGAAGTCCTTGATGTTCCAACTTGGAGGTGAACACTGATTAAGATGATTAATGATATTAAGCGAGTCTCCTTCCAGAATGAGATTTTGGATATTATGAGTCTGAGCAATTCTAAGGCCCCATAAAGTGGATAATGCTTCAGCAAAATGATTAGTTTGTATTCCCATTTTACCAGCATAAGAAACAATCAAACTACCTTTATGATCTCGGATCACTCCTCCCCCAGCTGCAATTCTAGGGTTACCCTTAGAGGCCCCATCAAAGTTCAACTTATACCAGTTAAGATCAGGAGGATGCCAATGTATCAAAGATCTATCAATACTATTACCAATTATTTTGGATATTGTCAACTCCAATCTACCATTGGGACAAGATATGCTCTTCATTTTCTGGAGAACTCTTGTTCTTGGGGGGTTTACATCTAGCAATTTTTTCTTTAATAGCATTAGAAATTTTCCCAATACTGAGCTTAAAATTTTATTTACTATTTCTAAATATAATATCATTTCTATCTTTCCATATCCTCCAAATAACATGAGGTATTACCAAATTCCATAGCCTTCTTACAACACAATGTTTATAGGGTGGGCTCCATTGGGTCTAGAGCTGACTGAAATCCTTCGGAACCACCCAGAAAGCTTTAAAATTAGAGAGGGAAAAACTCCATATTCTGGTAGCATAATCACAATGGATAAACAAATGATTGATATCCTCAGAGTCTTTTTTACATAGATGACATCTATTAGGCATTATGAAACCTTTTCTTATCAGGTTTTCAGTGGTAAGAATTCTACCCCTAAGAGCAAGCCAAAAGAAAAAGTTAATTTTAGGTGTTAGCTCAGTCATCTAAATGCTACTCCATTTAAACTCAGTTTTACTATTATCGAAGAAAGTATTATAACCAGTTTTGACAGAGTAGTCCCCATCAATAGAATTGCTCCAAACCAATTCATCCTTAACATCCAGCTAACTTAAGGGGATAACGTCCAACTGATCTTATAGGGTGGAAATAGTTTGGATCATATCATCTCTATCCACAAAAATTTTTCCATTTCTTTTTGTTGCCATTTCTTTCAATATAATCCTTTAAGAGGTTGTTAGAGTTATTTAACTATCATATTTGTTTAGAAAATAACCTTTAAAAGATTAAGATTTATGTAATGCACATATTTTATTTTTTGCATTTAAATTTTGTTGAAAAAGTATTTCTAACGGATTTAAAATGGGTAATTTTTAGTATAAATAAAATTAATATTGGCCCTTGTTTGTGAATAAAATCACATTTTTCAGAGACAACAGATATGTCACCTTTTATTGGCTGATTTGTATATATGACTTTATTTTACTAGTGTTATTGGCTTCCTTTTTCTAAATGTTTTAGTATTAAAGTTATAAATGTTGACCTTGATTTTTACAAGTGATACTATAATTCACATTACCACTCATAGCCATTGGCTTATGCAAAATTAATGGCTTATTTCCCCAATGGATTTTAAAAGTTGTATAGATTAGTGGTCATGTTGTGACATAATGTTTTTATTACATGCTAAAATTATATTATTGACTAGAGTGGGAGGAAAAAAGCTGGTGATCACACTTGAATGTGCTAGTGAGTATAATTATAAGTTCATAAACTAGCACTTACACATGCCAGTGATTTCTCATCATAGTGTGAGAAGTTGTGGCCTCGTACATTTAGGAAGTGTGATTCATCGCATGTTGAAGTGTGATCCCTTGCACATCAGAGTGTAATCCCTCGCATGTCAAAGTGTGATCCCTCACACATTGAAGTGTGATACCTCGTACATCAAAGCGCGATCCCTTACACATTGACATCAAATCCATTGCATAATGAAGTAAGATAATTTTCAAGATGAAGTGCAAGCATTCACACTTGGAATAACGATTAATCGTCGATCAAACAGAATATTTTCACCTTCCATTCCACAAATAAATTGTCTAACCTAATGACCTCTTGCACTTAAATTTAGGGTCATAAATTGTTAGAGTATGTACTTACCTTAGCTCATGTTCACCTAGGTAATTTATGTACCTTTATCATATTTATCCTCGCACAATTATTTGTGTGGATATTTCTTTTTTCATTTAGATGTCGGGGATATTATCTAGTTGTAAGGTATAGTTCTTTCCTTAATCAATGGTATTGACTTGATCCTTGATGTCTAGTTCTCTCATAAATATATGGTCTTGACTAGTTCTTTGATGACTAGTTCTTTCCTTGATTTATGACTTGATCTAGGAACTTGATTGGTTCTTAGATTGTTTTTCCTCTCATATAAGCAAGGGTTCATTCTCATTGTATTTCATTGAGTTCCATAATAATATATGATATTGTTGCTCATTTGTTTGCAAAGGTTTATGTAAAGTTATTTTGGTGAATTATTTTCATCTTAATGATCGTGGTGTCTAATTAGCATCTATGTTATCATCTTGTTATTTTCCTTCTATGGTATCATAGTAGGAGATTGCTATTGATATCCATCTATAAGTTTTATTTTACAAATCAAATAGTTAGCCCCTGGTCATATGGTATGATCATACGAGGGCTCAAATATTTTTATTCCTACTAGTAGGTGCTTAACTCCATCCCCTTTCATTTTCTATATGTGGTGAAGGCAAGAACATTTTGTTTTGTTTTGGTAGCAACTAAAATAAATAGTACAACATAATATTTAAAATCTTGTATCTTTTGATCGGAAACTCGGTTTTGAGTGTCATTTATTGTAAAAGTGGTTTTTTTGTGCTATTTCCATTGGAAATATTTATCTTGAGAATCATGCTATAACTTTAAAGTGCCATATTCTAACATGCACTCATTATAAAGTGCCAAAATGTGGGGCAATTTTGGTTTTGTTGCATTTCTTAGTTCTTGCATTTATTTTGGTGATTTTTAGGATGGCATATTCATCTAATTCTACATTAGATCATGTTGGGCCATTAACAACACATAATTACCACACATGGAAACCACGAATGGAAACAATAATTAAGCGGAAAGTATTATGGGTATCAACTTCTTTTGAACAACTAGTGGTCACTAGAGAATATGATAAATTTTAGTACCACTTTAAATTTGATGAGTGTATGGGTTTGATAAGAACTTATGTCAGTGACAATATTTTTTTTTCTTTTGGAAAAATGTGACTCTCCTTTAAAAATATGGGAGATATTGGAGGATTTATTTAGTAAGGTGAATCATATGAGAGCCATGAAAATTTAAATTGAGATCACCTCTCTTAATCCTAAAGATTTTCCATGAATTATAGACTATCTTACCAAGTTCAAGCATTTGTTGACAAATTGAAGTGGAGTGAAAGAGATAAGAGGGATGAAGAGTGTGTTTACTTGATTCTATCCAAGTTGAGAGGACCATTTCAAATGTTTTCTTCAGCCCTTTTCTGTAGTATGGATGTCTTAGGTGATAAATTCAAAATGTCTTACTTAGAAACATTTTGTGAAAGAATTACTAGAGAAGAATCCAAATAATCTCACTTTGAGTCTTCCACCTCTCAAAAGCCATTAGTTTCATCTATTCCTAAGGGAAAGGGAACACTAAAACGTCAAATAAAATACACCCCTTCTTCATCTCAAAGTGATCCTAAACCCAAAGAAAATAACTCTAAATGAAAAGAGTCTTCTAAATCCAAGAATAAGTCTAGCATTTCATACTCTTTTTGTGGGGGTAGTGGTCATGAAGAACTTAGGTGTTATAAGTGAATGCAATCCTCGAGAGGATGCATCAAGAAAAAAAAATTATAACTCCACTCCATGTCCTTATAATCAGCATGGAAAAGCACTTAATGTTGTTGGGAGGTCTCATTCACCACTTGCAGACAATTGGGTTATAGATTCTAGTGATTCTCATCACATGACTTCTTCTAAAGAGTTTTTGTTTCTCTAGGTTTGAGTTCTACTTCAAAATTAAGGTTGGATGTTATTCCTTTCTTTCGTTGAGGGAAATGGTGATATAAAACTTGATGGTGGTAGTATCCATGATGAACTATATGTTCCTAAAATCACTACAAATTTTCTTTCTCTATATAAAAATTTTCATTCTCGTTAATGGAAAACAACGAATTTTACACCACATGGGGTAGAAGTAAGAACTTTTTTGGATCCTCATTCACTCTTTTCTCAAGGTATTACTGATCATAGTTCAAGACTATATCACTTTGAGGGTTTTTATGACACTTCTTCTCTAGGGACAAGATTGGTTTCTCATGTAGATTCAGAGAGTAAGATTTGTCATGAACGATTTGGACATATTAATTACAAATATTTAAAGGAGTGGAACACTCATGGTATGGAAGATGGTCTACCTAGAGTTTCTCGTCTTCATGGATTTTTCTGGTTATGCATTAGGGAAACAACACCAAGATCCATTTCCTAAAAAAATTTCTAAGAGATCTTCTTCCCAACTTGATGTGTATAGTGACTTGATGGTTTTTCCTACCCCCTCTTTCAATGGAGCTAAGTATGCACTTACCTTTATTTATAATTTCTAGAGGCATACTTAGCTTTATTTTATCAAGTAAAAAAGTGATTTTTTTTCACACTTCAAAGTCTTTAAGGATTTGATTCAGAAACAATCTTTGAGTTGCATAAAAAACCTCCACACTAATAATGGGGGGAGTAATTCAACAATGTTTTTCCTGATTCTTTTGCAACTCAAGGCATTATTTACCAACATTTTTTCCTCATACTCCACAATAGAATGGATTAGCAGAGCATAAGAATAGAATTTTGAAGGAATTGGCTAATCTGTATGATCCATTCTAGAGATTTACCTCCTATATATTGGGTAGAAGTAGTTAATTGTGCTAATTACATTTAGAATCGTACACCACATGAAGCACTTAAGAATTTGAGTGCAGAGGAAGCTTTGTCTAATAGTAAGCCAAATGTCTCATTTTTTTGAGTCTTTGGGAGCCATGCTTGGATTTTCTTCTCAAGAATAAAAAAAGCTTTGGATAAGAAACAGAAAACCCTTGATATTTGTATTCTATTTTTAGGATATGAGAGCTTATCGAATTTTAGATCCTTATACTCATGACATTATTTTTCAAACACATGTTATGTTTGATGAGCGCTTCGTTCCTCATGATTCTTCTTCTTCTTTCATGTCTCCTTCTTCTTCTTCATCTCATCTTGAGGATCCTTTTATTTGATGAGGTTTATGAAGAGGTTATAGATGTTATTAAGGATCCTTTTTCTACTGATGTTGTCACTATACCTAAGTGGGATCGTACTATAGTTTTTGAGGCAACACCTTTCATACAGGATCTTCCACCCACTAGGCATCATCGTGCACATTCTACAAGTTATAGTATTTTGTGTCACATATTTTTGAGGATCCATTTTTTTTTTTCAAAGGCTCATGGGATACGGAGTGGGGATGATATGACAAAAGTTGAGTATTCATCTTTGATGAAGAATCGACTTGGGATTTGGTCTCTCTTCCTAAAGGAAGAAATATGGTTAAGTGTAAGTGGGTATACTTGAACCAAATGTGTAGCTAATGGGTCCATTGACAATTATAAGGCCCATCTTGTTGCAAAGGGGTTTTAAAAAGTTGAAGGTATTGATTACTCGGAGAATTTTTTACCCGTGGTAAAGATGGATTTCATACATTTTGTACTTGCTATTGTTGCATCACTATGGTGTCCCATATACCAAATGGATGTGAAGAGTTCATTTTTATATGGATATTTACAAGAGGAAATATACATGGAGTAACCAGTTGGATTTCTTCAGATTAGTCTCTTGTTTATAGGATCTGAAGGTCTCCCTATGGTCTCAAACAAGCCCCTCAAGTTTGGGATGAGAAGATAGATTATTTTCTTATATCTACTAGTTTTATTCATTGCCACTCTAATCATAAAGTGTATCTCCAGGATGTTTGAGGATATTGTGATACTTATCTTGTATGTTGATGATATGTTACTTACTGGAAGCTCTTATTCACATTCAGACTATTCAGAGGGCTCTTTCTACATAGTTTGACATGACAAATTTTTGGTTATTGCATTATTTCCTTGGTTTATATTTCTCGAGCATTTTAGGGATTGGTTTGAGTTAGCATAAGTACAACCATGATATTCTTCAGCGCATTAATATGGCTGATTACAAGCCAAGTCCATCTCCTTTTTTAGTCTCGTGGTTACTCTTACTTCCACATGTACCACTCCACTTTGTATAGGTAGTTGGTTGAAAGTATCATGTACTTGACCCATACTTGCCTTGATATTTCATTTGTAGTAGGGCTTGTAACTCGATTTACACATTCTCCTCATAGTAGTCATTGACATGTTTCTAAAATTATTTTGTGCTATTTATAGGAACTTCCCACTTTGGCCTATACTACACTAGAGATTCTACTTAGTTGGTTGGGTATACATTCAAATTAGGTAGGTTCTATTGATGATAGGCATTCCACTTCTCGATATATTTTTGTCTTGGTTATTATCTAGCTATTTGGGAATGTAAAAAACAATAGGCTATTGTACTTTAATCTTAAGAGGAAGAGTACATGGTAGCAGTTATAGTGAGTCAATAGATTCTTTGGCTTCAAATATTATTGACAGAGTTTGTATTCCCATAGGATTAACTAACTATACTTTGGTGTGTCAACCAGAGTTAAATTCACATTTCTCGCATCCTAGTTGAGCACTAGCGGACCAAGCATATTGAGATATACATCCATTTCATTCGTTAGCACATTAGGATGAAGTTCTTTACTTGGAGTATATTCTGAATCAAGAGCGAGGTTACAGAAATCTTTACAAAACCTTTTGCATCACCACATTACTTTGAGTTATGTGGAATGCTTGGGGTTTCAAAAGTAGTCCTTGGAGGGTGTTCATGAGAAAATATTCCTTCTTCTTCTTCTTTCTCTTTCCTTCTAGTAGGATTCTTTTCTTCTTCATGGATATATTGTACATGAGTACCTCATTAGGCCTAGTTTGTAGGACTCATACTCTGGACATGCCACTTCCATTTTGTCTCCTAGCTTCAACTTGAGGGGGTGTTTGAGTAGATATTTACCTTAGCTCATGTTCACCTAGGTACTTTATTTACATTTATTGTATTTATCCTCACCCACTCATGTGTGTGGATATTTCTATTTTTTTTATTTAGATATTAGGAGGATATTATGTATTTGTTAGGTATAGTTATTTCCTTGATCTATGGTATTGACTAGTTCTTTCATTTATCTACGATATTGAATAAATCCTTGTTTTCTAATTCTCTCATAAATCTATGGTCTTCACTAGTTCTTTGAAGACTATTTCTTTCCTTGATTTATGGCTTGATCTACTACCTTGACTGGTTCTTATATTCTCGAATATAAAGTCTTCCACAACATGCATGCCATAAAATAATAAATTCAAACAATACAATCAAACAATATTGTAACTTTACCAACAAGAAAAAAAGGCTTGAAAACAACAAGCCAATAAGGAGGAATGTAATATGAGAACTACCTCCTTTGATATCCCAAGTGATGTAGAAGTTCCACCCCAAATTCTCCATGTGCACAACTCCAAACATAATCAAATTCTTATGTTTACAGTTGTAAGTATACAAAATATATCCATGCTATCCTTTTCACTCCCCATAGGTGGAACTCAAACTCACACTCCCTCCACAATGCATTCCCCCATCTCTCTTTTGCCTCCCAATGGTCCAATAAATCCATCTCCCACACCCAACTTAAGGTAAGCTATCCATTCACAATCAAACATATCCACAACACTCATACAATATTCAAACAAGAAGAATTTCTACATCAAAATACATTTATACAAAAATAGAATAAGAGGGGATCCTACCTCTCCATCAAGCTTCCAATTTTTTTGCACAACAAGATTTAAATCCTTCACACTAAGCTCAATCCAATATGCAACTCCCAAAATAAAACTCCAAGTATGAAAACCAATATCAATTCAAAAAAATCAAGAGAAAGAAAGAAGGAAAGTAATCCAAAATCCATCAAATTCATCCAACAAATTAAAAAAAGGATGTGAGGATGATGAGGTGGCTCCACCTAGGATGCCACTTCATCGTCCCTCCATTCTAACAACAAAGAAAAACTATACCCAAAGTAATTAAATACAAATGTAATACTTATGACATGCCCATATGACACTCAACTTGTACACCATACTTATCAAGGACAAAATAAATGTGGTAAGTAAAGAAGTGTAATTATTTACCCTTTTTATGATAAAAATGCATTAAAATGGTCAATATATATCCCATACTTCATAATTAGGGTTGGCAGGAGAGTTTGAGATGTCAGGGACAAGGATACTTGTCCCTCAAGTCTCTAAAAGTGGCCAAAAAGGCCAAATTCGAATTTGGGAAGGATGGTGGAGTACAACCACCTATATGCATTTAATTAAATTTGTTAGGAAATATAATTATTACATTATAATGGGATATTTACCGAAAGGTAAATAAGTAGTTTATTAGTTCATATTTTATATCTTTATATACAATATACAATATTATGTTAGAATTTATATTGTTAAGATATATTTTTATTGTTGTAACAATATATCGTATTTAGTGGTTTGCTGAAGTATAGGATTTCGGGTATGAGAATATGATGGAGAGATAATAGGAATCACATTCCTATATATTTGCATCGCATCCCCGAATGATATATTCATAATACAAAGTAATATTATCGAGAATATATTATCTTGAGAAAACATTATTGTGTTATTTTTCATGATGATCTGAATCTAACTCTAGATTTTGTATCACAGCGACACTCATTCCAAATGAAAGAATAAACGATTATTTAGGGGGGTTAATTTATTTATTCGCCCCTGTATATTGTATTTATCATCAAAATTGTCTGACCTTTGCACCTGAATAGTTTTCTAAGAATATTGTTGGTGCAATGTTTTATGCATAGAAGTATTTGGTGCATACCTTCTTGATGAGAAAGTAATATACGCGGCCATGGTAATTTCAAGATCTTACGAGGAGCTAATAAAATCAGTATTAGTGCTCAGCACACATCCTCGTGTATAGATATATCTTAGAAAAGTTTGGGGGAACAAAACGCCAGTCAGACAATAGTGAGTTACATGCTGAGTTTATATTTTCCCTCACCCATGCATAGTTTTGTTTTGTTCTATGTGATTTAATTGGACCACTCGTAGAATCCCTAAGCATTGTGTGGCGGTCAACATCATTTTGTTGTCTCTGGACGCCTCTATATAATCTGAAGCTATATTTCAGTGGACGTGGATCATCCGACTATAGAATCAACATAGTCATATGCATTGAATTCATCAAACTCGGAAGGCACTTTCGTCCTCACCCACTTGATCAATTCCGGTTGTTATTTCCATGCTCAGACGTGCTCTATCACAGACATATGATCCATTGATATCATTTCGTATTGTCTAACTATGGATCCATTCACAAAGCATAATTTGGTGCAAGTTAATGTCTTCCATTATCCTTGCAGTCAATCTCATATCTTGCTGTCAATTTTTGGCAATACCATGCATTGAATTCCTCAAAACGTTGTGTGAAAAGTTACATCGACTAATTTTTTAAGATACTAAATAATCTAAGCTTATAAAAAATGTCCCACATTAATAGTGTGTACGGATTAGTTATTATTTAAAGTGAATAAGAGGTTGAATATATCTTTTTAAGTTTATTAGGATTTTTTTAGATCAAATAGCTCAATCACATCTTTGTGTTGTGTTGAATTTTCATTATTCGTTGATTTCAAAATTTTGTAAAGATAAAACTAAAAAAATTGCAATACGGTTTTAAAAGTTTGAGATTTTTTAATAATGAGTCAATTATTCCCGAATAGCCATGTATAGTTGTCATAAAAAAATATTTAATGTTATATATTGTTCAAGATAACATTTGTGTTAATTATTTGTTTGTCTAATTATATATTTTGGAGTCATCATTATTAAATTTTTTAGAATAGTTGTGTCGATTACCCAAAATCAAACCCGATTCAAGAGTTATTTTTATGTGTTACGTCAAATTGATGGTCATAGTCTATAGTGTCAAAGTGTCATAAAGTCATCATATGTTATATAGTCTTTTTTGTTTTGTCAAAGTCATGTCAAATAGGTGATTTTAGGTAGTGTCAAGAGTCAATGAAAAAATATTGAAAAAATATAAAATAAAAAAATTGCCTCATGGATGCATTTTTGGTGTTACCCGACGTCCAAAAAAATAAAGTGTTTCACATTGTGGGAGGGAAGATATAATAAGTTCAATGTGGAAACATATGTACTTTATGTTTACATCTTGCTGAGTTGGCAACATGTTACCGGGAGGACGGAAGCAACAGAGGCTGGAGGTCAAACAACGACCTCTCGTCAGTCACTGACGATAAGGCTGCACAGCGTTGTGTTGGAATTTTGTGGTGTGATTTTTATTTCAGTTGTGTGCTTCATTTTCATAGTACTTGTTTTGTAGTATGGTGTGGATTTTAGCATTTCAGCGTGGTGTGAAAAATAAGAACATATGTGGTATGTTCCTATTCACTGGTATGTGGTTATTTGTACATAATTTCCCTAATACAAAAACATAGTGAGAAGCAAATAGCATAGTGAAATACAACATCATGAGTCTTGATGTGGTTAAATAGTCAGATATGTTCCTATTCATACCTAGGTTTGTGGTTAGCCTCCTAAAAACCATTTAAGGATGTTCATATGTGTTCCTACTTGAGTTCCCACACTGCTAGGTCGAATGTGTTCCCTAGACTAACTGATTAATTAGAAGATGATTATTGAGTGTGTTCCCATCCTCTTCAGTCATATGTCTTCCGATATTGCATAGTCAATAAGAATTTTATGTTTTCCTTCTTCTACCTTCAGATTAAATTGTGTGCCAAGATCATGAGCAAGCACGTGGCGAAGTCTGTAGAGGAAGTGCGAAATTTGTTTTCTACCATGTAAACATTAAGGGAATATTGGTAGGAAATATAATGTTTACACTATAATGGGATATTTACCCAAAGGTAAATAAGTATTTTATTAGTTAATATTTAATATTTTTACATACAATATTAAATATTATGTTAGAATTTATATTGTTAAGATATATTGTTTATTGTTGTAACAATATATCGTATTTAATAGTTTGCTAAAGTATAGAATTTTTGGTATGAGAAAATGATGGAGAGATAATAGGAATCACACTCCTATATATTTTTATTGTATCCCCAATGATATATTGAGAATACTTGAGTAATATTATCGAGAATATATTATATTAAGAAAGCATTATTGTGTTATTTTCCATGATGATCTGAATCTAACTCTATAAACTTTACATAATGCACCAAAATAAGGAAGAATATTTTCCCAATTTATTACCCACATGTCATATCTTCCCTTATAGTTTAAATTTAAGAAAATTAGTTAATTAAGATACATTAGCAAGTGTTAATAAAGTAACAATATTTCCCAATAATTAAACCCGTGCACAAGAAATTAAAATAAAGGAAATAGATTACACTTGTGTTCACATAAATGAGGTTACCCCCTATGAGAACCTCCCAATAAATCATGCAACAACACAATATAACATTATACACAAGTTATCAAATTTCACCATGTTGCACAACACACGACATCCTTTCGTGGTTGGTCCCATATCTCCCTTCGATGTATATGATATAATGTCCCTACAAAAAAAAACAAAATACCCTTCTGACCTCAAGGCCATACCAATATGTCAAGAATCAATGCATATAAAACATCTATCATACAATCCTCAGCATACATCAAGCAATACAACACACATATATTTTATCAATTTACATCATCGTATAATGTAACTAAATCATTATCATCAATTTTATGAATTTCTATCAATTATTTGAAATCATATAACATTTTGATTCTACTCTAGTAAATAATTTACAATCATCAATAATCCAATTCACATTATACAATAATCATGAAATTCTTTATATCTACTATAACTCCTAACTACTAGATACACTCAAGAACATATTACCAATCCCTAATACCATCATATTGTTAGAAATTCACAAAATTAATGAGACCACATGGTTATTCTAACACTCTGAATATACTCAATACATCAAGAATCCAAATGTTAGTATATAACAAAGTAACCATTCTAGATCATCATCATATCCTTAAATGTCCATCAAGGTCCACAATACATCCATACAGTCTAGAGTAACAATTAGACACAATAGAAATCATGATATCTCTTGTATCTAAATTAACATGCTAAATAAGATATAAAAATCAGGTCCCTGTCTCTAATAAAAAAATTAAAATCATAGTATAATTAGTGTCAAAGAGGATTGGGAATTACCAATATCATAATATAGGGGATCCATTAATTAGAAAACTTATAAGAAATATTCTTAGAAAATGTAACTATAGCTAATGCTTTATAATCAAGAATATGGAATGGATAACCTTATGGGATTGAGCACAACTAGAATGTATAAATAAACAACCTTAACTGTATTAATTGTTATTACATGCCCTAAAATGCATAAAGAACATAATCTGAATGACTGAACTAGTTGAAAAGTTCCCTTGAGCTACTATAAAATTATCTTATCTCAATTATGCCCTAAGATGTTGTGTTGTGAAACAGTTGATTATTTCCCATATCTCCCCTTGTTATATCAAACAACAAACATATATATAATGTTTAAAACACAAGTTACATGGTAGGTTATTTTTGGGACCTCTCACTCATTAGTATGGAATTTTTAGAAATATACATAAGGATTTTATCACCTTGTTAGAATGAATTAATTGTTATGTTTAGATTTGTGGGCCCTACGTCCATCTTTGTAATTGTGGAAACTATTTGAACCCTTAAATTTGTCCGCCTACCATGAATAATGAAGTAACCTATTGATAGTGATGTGTTCCATGTTTTTTTTTACTCCCTTGAACAAAAATATGTTTAATCATCATTGATGGAGCCTTTTAGGCCATCATACCCTTTTTCCTATTAGCTTGAAAAGTGTATGATTTTTGGTCTTTTAAGAGTGAGTCTATATCTCTAGGTTTTTTTATATAGACTCTTCTTATGTTATGAATAGGTCATCGGTGACCTAGGCATATTGGAAAGCTTAAGTAACATATGTTAATGATATGGAGGAGTTTTAGAATCCTCCTTCCTTTTGGGAACCCAGATGTTGTCTCCCTTGTCCTTTGGGGAAGAGAAGGGGTTGGGGTTTTTTCATAAGTTTCTACAAGAATGTTTAATGTGTTTCTCTAGTGTATTACTAGTTAAACCTCTCTTGTTATATACATTCTCCAAGCTCATGTGAGTGTTGCTATGTATTATAATATTAATCTTGTGTTAATTTTAAGAATCTTTGAACTAGGGTGGGCCAAAAATTAGTAAATTTTGTTTATTAAATAGAGAGGTTGGAATATATTGTGTAGATATGATGGTATGGGAAAAGATTGCTTGTCAAAAAGAATAGAAATGTTCTCTAATTGATTGGGTATTCTAAATCATGATTAGGGGTTGTGAATTATGATATTTGGGGTATAAATTCAAGTTATAGAAACCTTGTGGAAAAGATTAAGCTTGGTGTTACCATGAAAATTTAAGTGATACCTTCTGAATTATATTAAATACTTCTAATGAAAAGTCTACTTTCTTGTAAACGGTTATGTGAAAATTAGGTGTTTTCCTTATTGTTAAGCCTCGTTTTATATGGCCTTGAATTTTATGGCCCTATAAGGAGTGGCTTCTTTTGAAAAATTGAAGGTCATGATTGGTACTTTTTAATATTTTCTAGAATAACGAACCTTGAAGTGTAATTCAAACTAAGTGGAAGTATCCACTTTTCCTTTTTACTTTGTGTGTTGCACCCATGTGTAGCTAGGTGGGCACCTTATGTACATAACTTTTCTTATTATTAATGGAACTTAGTTTTCATTCATTGGGGTCCCTTCAAAATTCACTATTTAAATGTTCTGTGTTGTAACTTGGTTAACCTCGTAGATATTATTCGCTAGATTTGAATGCTAACAATTTTGTTGGAAGAGGTTAGTATCTATACCTAATAGTCTTGCTTATCTTTATAGTAATGTTTGATCAAACTTAGGTTCGAAGGACACACTTTTTCTCCAAATTAAATAAACCCCATGTAAGGCGTGACTTATATTCATATGCATTGTTTTCCTACCTCTTTTCATGACTTCCAAGAGGAATTCAAGTCTAAGGGGGGGGTGTAGTACCCACTCCTCTTTAACACTTATTTCGCTATGATCATTATAGTGCCCACTCTCTACAAAACCTATTTTTTCTTTGATTATGTTTATTAGCTTCTTAGAGACTTGGACATTGATATAGTATTCTAGAAAGTATGTCATTAGAATATATGTGCATTTGATTATTACCATGATTTAACTCTTATCATGGATTGTATGGATACCTAAATGACCTTGGAAGATGTTTTTAGTGTTATTTTACTTATATAATAAAATATTACATTAATGGTAGTTGTGATTACGTTTAGATTATTAGAATGACTTTATGTATATGTTGATGCTATGATTTATTAATCATGTGATGATATTCGGTGATTAGTATGTGAATTGTACAATTGTCGTAAAATATAAATTTTGATTATGGATAATTGTAAATGTTTGATTTAGAATAGAATTGTGTACCATGATGCATGATGATTATTATATGATGGTGATATATGTGTTTTGTCTCTATGACGTATTGATGTGGCCTTGAGGCCGAAGGTGGTATTATTTTGTGGTTGCAGGAAATGAAATCACATAAAGCAATGAGGGACTAGGAAGACCAACCATGAAGGAATGTCGCATGTTCACAAAATGGTTAGCTTGGCAGCTGTTGTGTTTGTTTTTGTGTCTTCTATTAGGAGGTCTCTATGGGGGAGCACCTCACATGTGACCATGGGTAGGTATGTGTTTGTATTTCTATTTTATTGTCTTGTTGATGTTGTGATTTTTTTAATTACGTTCTAATGTACCCTTGTACCATTATGTTCTTATGTTATCAATTTGCCCCTAATTAACTATGTAAATTATTAATTTTTTCTAGAGTAATAATGTGTTAAATGGTGGGGAAAATGAGTATGTGGTTAAACCTTAGTATTTTACTTTGGTTAATGAATTTTAAGGTGGCATAGGTTTGTTTGCCACCCATCTACCTCAAATCTCACATTTGAGCTTTGAGCCCAATTTGAAGGCTTATGGGACAAGCCATAATTGTCTCACACTCTTTAAACTTCCATCCCAACCTAGCCTATGAATTGAGGGGTAATATTTATCCTATAATCAAGACAATTTGATGGAAAAGAGGTAATTATTGCCCTCATATGCTTGATCCTCTAAATTTAATTTTGAATTGTGTAAATGGGAGATTATGTGCAATATTGGTAGTGTTGTATCCTCACCTACCTCTTTATGAGAGTTTGATATGTTTATTGAGAGGTGAGGTGGATTTTGGAGGATGAGATGGAATCCTACATGGAGCCACATCACATCTCCCTCCACCAAGTCTATTTATATGATTTCCTTTTATACTTTTGTAGTTACTTTTTGTAATTTTGGGCTTGAGCTGGTTTTGAGTGCTTGCTTGTGGAGAGGAGTTGAAGGAAATTTCTTGGAGAAGGAAGGAAGGAGTTGAAGGGAAATTATTTTCTTGTTCTTATTGTGTATGGAATGTTGAATTGAATGTATGTTTGTATATTTGTTTTGGTCTTGGTAGTTTTCCTTAAGGAAGGTGTGGGGAGAAAGAAAATTTGAGCCAAGGAGGAGGAATAAGGGATTTTTTGGTTATGGAGGGAGTGTGGGTAGGGTGTCCCACCTTGTGAAGGCATAAGGAAATTTCTTGATTATTTTTGTATATTTTCATGAGGGAGTGATAAGAGAATTTGAGGGAGGGATAAGAGATTGTGTGTGTGATTGTTACTATGGAGGTTTAAGGTGGACCCCTAACCCAATTGGGAGTTATAAGATGGTTCCCCATATTTCTTGTCTCCTATGGCACTAAAATTGAGCCTTTGTATTGATTGAATTTTATAGATTTGTATCTTGAATGGTTGTGAGTTGTAGTCCCTATTTGTGTGCATGTTTTGAAGTATAAGCCATTGTTTATATGTTGCCATTGGTTGTGAACATGTGTTAGTGTTTCTTGGTTAGGGCTCGAGGGATAATCATGGGGTTAGATTCACCACTTCATTGGATTTATTGTTGGGAGAAAAAAGCATTTGTTATATTCCTTCCTTGTTTTTATGTTATTGATGGATAAATAATTTACATGATTAAATCAAAGATTAGAAGTTGTAGGAAATTGTTTTAGAAAATTGGGCATGTTGTCTCTACCATTTTTGTGGAGGGCTTGTAACTTGCTTTATAGTTTCAATCTTATTGTTAAGTAAATGAATTAATCTTAATAAATAAATTGCAATAAGAAATAGGAGTTTTAAATGTTGATGTATACTTGTTGGTTTAGATTTCAAATATGCTTCGTAATAAGTTTTAATGAATCTGGATGTACTTGAATTCTGAAAATAGAAAGGACTATTCATTTATTATTGAGAAATATTTTATGAAAAAGTCTATAAATTACTTGGTGAATCGACATAGTCTTGTATGTTGTATATTTTGGCATATTGTAAGGTTTAGTATCTCATGGTTTTCTCTTTTATAATTCTTGTTAAGATTTAAAAGAAACTTCCCTTTCTTCTTGTAATCTATTTCTGAAATTTACCTAGCTTGTAACAAGATATAATTTAAATTATAAATATGTTGCACATCTAGGATACGGTGCAAAAATATAAAATAGAAAACATGTATGTATATAAATGTATACATATATGTGTGTTATATAATACACATATTTGTATATATTTATTTATACATACAAAAATCTGTTATACCTACATTACTGTTCATGAGAATCCAAACCAAAGAGGCATATTCATACCCATATTTTATATGAGGAATTTGATAAGTTAAAATTAAAGAAAAAAATTAAATTCTTTTCAAAAAGAAAATAGAAAACCCTCACAAATGTACAAAAATTTCAAACCCCCGAAAAATGTGACTGAAATAAAATTTATTGCTAGCTTAAATTTGGCGTATGTATGGCTATCATTCTAGCCTATTTAAGGTCTTCCGTGATGGTGATTTGACCGTCAAATTTAACACAATAGAAGTTTATGGTTTTTTTTCTAGAATGCATTTTAGGCAGGAATTTGGATCTAAAACCTTAAATATTTACATCCAAAAATATATATGTATATATATATATATACCCAAATTTTAATTGATCTCTACAAATATGTGTGTGTGTGTATAAATACATGCGGATATTAAATATATATAGGCATTTGATTATGTAAACCTGATGCATACACACACACACACAAAAGGTATCATAGCTACATCTCTTTGAATGATTGAAATAAGGGAAAATAAGAGCCCATAACTTGAATAAGATCTGCTAAATTTTAAAAAAATAACCATAGAATTAATTTCTAAACTATATTCAAACCCTAATATTTACTAAAACTTGGTTAATAGAAGAGTAAAGGAGAATAAATTCTCCCCATTGCAGACTATGCATAAATAAAAATCCTCCATAATTACTTTACATGCCTCCTTGGTCTCCATCCGAACTCCTCCAACTCAACATCTTAAAATCGAGGCACATTAGGGCAAACATGGGAATAAAAAGTAATTATAAGGAAAACTTAGGGATAAAATGGGGAAACCTAAGCTCAAGGTTGAGGATTTAACCAATCCTACGAGTATATTTAATCATCATCCCTTTAGGTTTTGGGTGAATTTTATTTAATAAATCTTTGGTAAAATAAATTAATAGAGCACTAGGGACTTATTCATGGGTATGATGGAATTTAGATTGTGTGGAGCAATTTAATTAATGATAAATAATTAAAGCTATGTATGAGTATGTTAATAATTCAATGATGATAAATTAAAATTATAAAGGGGGCGGTATGGGAGTAATGTTATGCTAGGAAATTAAATAAATTTTACTTAGGAGATGTCATAAATTTATTAAAATAAATTTTAATGGATGAAATTAACTAGTGGAGTTAGGAAATAATTTAATAAAAATTGGATTAAATTATTATAAGCTTACATAAGGAAGATACACAGATCTAAGTAGGCGTAAATCAATTAAATAAATAAAATTAATTTTAAGGGTAAATTAAACCGTAATAGTATGGGAAATAAATTAATGATGATTAATGAAGGGGGATGGATTAAATAATTGAGCTTATGTTTTCCTTACAACCGTAATTAATGTAATTGAGATTTAATTAACGTATTTAATTTAACAAAATAAATCCGTAAATTTTCTAGTTAAGTGTTGAATTTTTGTTGTGGTTTGGATGCATCAAATGTCAGGCGTTATAGAAAACACTTATTTCAAAAGATGAAGACGTGTATGAACATTAAAAACCATAGAAAACCCATGAAGAAACATTGGGATAATATAGTATATGCTTTGAATCAAGCTTGTGGAAAAACATTGATCGATACAATGCAAATAAAAGATAAACAAGTTAAAGAGAACGCCCAAGAAGTAAAAACAATTGGAAAATAGAACATTGAAAACACATTCAACATGGACTTTCTCTAAAGATATGTATCGTATTACATAAAAAGAACACAAGGTTATTAGTTTTAATGGAAAAGAGAGGGATAATATAACCACTTATGCTTCAAAAATAAATGAGAGGGAAATCAGAAATCCCTTCTATTAACATTGAAAATTTGGAAGGAGCAAATATAAAAACCCTTTGAAAAAAATGAAATTGAAAGAAAAGTTGTGAAGAGAAAAAGAAACTCTTATGGAGATTTGAAATAGGTAATCGAAAATAACATCCATCTATTTAGTTAGACAATGAAATATAAATTGAGAAGGTAAGACTTTGACTTGGGCATGAAAGTATGGAACAATAGAGAAAGCTAATGGAGAAAATATTCGATGTACAACTTGAAGTCACATGTCTTTTTACCCAGTAAATTATAGTTTGTTTAACCATAGTAACTTAATATTGCATCATTCATTCCATTATGAAATATGGTATACATTGTGTAAGAAAAATATCATGCATTGGAATTAGCTAACACTTCTCTATTTTGTGTTATTCCTTTTTATTTTAGAACAATTCCAATGATCAACATCACGGGCACCATGAATATCATTAACACATAAATCCAACGGTATTGTTTGTGTAATAAATCAATTTTAAAATGATGTCGATAAACATGTACATTTTTGTTGAGGATATTATAATAATTCACTATGTGAGATATCAATCCTACCACATATCATTGGTAGTATAGCCAAAGTATGGAATAATTGTATACTCTCTTTGTAATTTATAGATGATAATATTGCAAACATTCATGGTGTTATTTTTTTGATAATGTTGATAATATTTATAATATTTGTGTGTGGAATATATGGTTAATATTTGTGTGCACCATTACACCAAACAATGTAAAGTTCATGCAATATTTGAAATATGATAATTCAATATGTGAGACATGAATCGAACCACATATAATTGGTAGTATAGTCAAAGTATGGAATACTTATATACTCACTATGTAATTAAAAGATGATAATATTCACAATGAGCATGGTGTTCTTTTGATGATTATGTTGTTTATATTAATAATTTTTGTGTGTAGTAATATGTTTAATATTTTGGTTTCCCTAACATTAAACCGAACAATGTAAAATTCACACGATATTAAAAATATGCAAACCATTTGATAAACATTAATTAATCATTAAATATAAAGAAAATTAGCTTCAAACAAGTGTCTTTTGTAATTCATGCACCAAAGAAAGTGCTGATTGAAGTGTCAGGTTTCATGTAATTATAGATTGTCATTTATTATTATATTTCAAGGACAAGTTAAATTTGTGAAGCTTATGGTGAGAAAATTGACATAAGGGAAAAAAATTTGTAAGCATAGTAATTGATTGGAAAATCTAATAACTGTTTGATTTCAAAAATTTTTGAGCATGGGTTGTTTTCATTAAGGTGTCAAAAATCGGTATGCATTCACACATTTTCTCCTTCCAAATTTTTGAAATTATATGAATTTTGAATTTTCCATAGCCTTTTCAATGAAACCCTATTTTTTCTACTTACATTAGTCAAATATCTCTATTCTTTAATGCTCTTTGATAAATACTTCTCAACTAATAGCACTTGACATCATTTTTTCATTCTATTTTCAGGTCTCTAAATGATTTTCTAAATATGTGTGTTCCCCACTTAAGAGTTATGTAAAACATTTTTGGGTATTTATTCGCAAGAGGAGTGAGTAATGATTCATAAAATTCCCGACATGGACATTAATGACTACTAGGAAGGGAAAAACATGGGTATTTCTAAAAATAATGAGGAAAATAGATTTTGTTCGATTAGGCATGTTTTTTCGTTAGGCTTGTTTTTCAGTTAGGGATTTTGGACTACTAGCAGACGGTTCCTATAGACATTTTGTTATAAATTAAATTGTAGTAATGAAATAGTTATAGTAACTTATAGTAGATGAAATAGTTTTAGTAAAAATAATAATTGTTTTCTTGTTTACATTAATTATTTGATTACATTTGTTGGAAATAAAATTTTATAAACACTTATATGTGACTTCCAAAGAAAAAATACAAAGATTTATGTCTATGTAGGTTCCTCTTTGAAAAAAGTGAATCACGGAATTATAAAACCTATTCTTTTAAGTTAGGCTAAACAAGATTTTAAATAATGTTTCACTTAATTGATAGTTCTAGAAAGACATATACAACATTTAGATATTAAAATTACAGACTTTGGTTGTTTTAGTTAAATAAGCTAATGATGTATCAATAGTTAAAATCATAAGATGTCATGGATTTTATTTCTTAATGTGACAAGAAGTATATGGAAATAGGGAGATGTGATATCTCAGGAAATTGTGATGTTTAATGACAAGGGAGATTATACATAGGGTTCGAATCAGTATGTTCATACTAACACTACAAAGAGTGTGCTCATTATATTTATTAAAATTATACCATGGCCTTTGAGACTTCATTTACTAACTAATTATAGATCACCATCACTTTTGAGATTTCATTTATAATTAAAATGTAGAATTTTTGTATTTCTTTCAATAACTTATAGTAAATAGTATTAGAACTAAATAACGCTTGATCCGTCTTAAGGGTGTGTAGTTTCTTAACTTTTCCCCATGAGGATAGTCCAACCAATATAGTGCAATTATAAATGAGTAAAGAGAGGTATACAAATTTGTGGAACAAACTAATCAGAGCTAAGTAAAGTGTGACCCCTGAAGAAAACATGTAATGCAACTCTTTTCTTAGTTCAATAATAGATGTCCAGTGAATGATGCTTGATGAACACTAAGTTCAAAATA
This sequence comes from Taxus wallichiana var. yunnanensis, assembly GCA_018340775.1. Taxonomy (NCBI): domain Eukaryota; kingdom Viridiplantae; phylum Streptophyta; class Pinopsida; order Cupressales; family Taxaceae; genus Taxus; species Taxus wallichiana. Next base: position 691,829,883 of record CM031244.1, on the reverse strand, counting down.
TTTTGTTGTGGCTGACCTTAGAGACCACTAGGACTAGAATTTCATATGTGTTGACTCCTCACAGGAATTTACATGTAATGATTCCTAGTGCCCGCTAAGCTCAAAATATTTCCAAATTTTTCTCATTACATTAATAGTTTTACTGTTAATGAATCCTAGTGACAACTTAGATTTAAATATTTTGTTGTCATACATATTAGCAATGGCTACGAACAAAGTATGTATGTTATGACCCATCAATAATGCATCTATGCAAAGAGATAATTGCATTAATATTTTTCATGTTAATGTTGATTAGTGACAGCCAAGCTCTAAATATTTCTTTGGGAAAAATTATGCAAAACAAAATCCATTTTTATCACTTCCCAATTATTGATATTTTGTAAAAGTAGAATTTTCCATATCCTATTCAACAAAAAAATTGTGTTTGCTTCCCACAATCAATTTTGTTCATGGTACATTATTATTTCATGTATTTTAACAAAAAAATATCAATGCAAAAGTTTTGGCATCTGATGATCCATAAATAATTGTGAAATATTTGTATACCATGCTTGTAAGAAATGCATTTTTTCAAAGAGGACCGAGAATTGTTTTCTATAATTCTTGACATGGACAATAATGATTTTTCAAAGCTAACAAAATGGTTGTTCTTGAAAAGGTGAAGGAAAATAGATTTTTGTTTGAAAAGGGATATTATTCATTCATTGCTTTCGTAGACAATCGAACTTAAGTTAATGTTAGGACCGCTAATTGAACTAAATTTATAAATTGATTATTAAAATTACTTTTTTGGGTAGAAGCATACAATTTTTTTAAGTTTAATTACTAGAGACTATTCAATTATAATTAATTAAAAGACATCCATTTAATGGATTTTAGCTAATAGTAAGTTTAAAAATTTTGTCGAGGGGATATTTTTGAACACTAAGATTTATATATTTTCTTGTTAATGGATTATAATTTTTCCTATTAATGATGTGTAGAAACAACTATGCTATAGGTATATCATTGTGCTGATCGATTAACAACAAGGATATGAATATATTTATTTTTAATGATTCTTATACATCGTTAAGCTCTAAAATTATGTTATCGCTGACCTTAATGACCACTAGGATAAGAAATACTTATGTTTTTACCCCTTAATATCGTAAAGATTGTATTATTTTGCTCATTTCCATAATAGTTGTGATTTGAAATAATCCTAGATACGTAGAAGCTCTAAATTATGCATTGTTGCTGAACTTGCAACCACTAAGATCAATAGTACATATATCAAGATCCCCCACCAGTTCAAATATTGTAGAAAATTTTCTCATTCTAATAATAGTTTTCCTATGAATAATGCCTAGATATAGCCAATCTCTAAATATTTCGTTGTTGATGAACTTAACAACCACTAGGATCCAAATTACATAAGCCTTGGAGCCTCAAGAGTGGTTGTATTGACCTAATTTTTCATTGCATTAATATTTATACTGAGAAATGCCTAGTGAATGTCATGGTTAAAACTACGTATATCTTGACCTCTTAGTGGTGCATGTACATCAGTGCTTCAATCATTCCATTAATAGTAATTCAGAATGATTCCTAATAATGAGATGTATTCATGATCCTAAATGAACTAATCGGACATAAGTAAAGGTTGATCCCTTACGGATACATGTATTACAAAATTTTTATCAATTTAATAATAGATGTCCATTGAATTGTGTTTAGATAACACTAAGTTCAAAATATTTTTTCATGGTATATTTTATTGAATACTAAGATTTAGATATTTTATTGTTAAAGCATTAGCAATTTTCTAGTTAATGATGCATAGCAATTGCTAAGCTATAGGTATATCCTTGTGGTTGATCGTAGTAATAATAAGGATAAGATACAGAGATTTATTTTTAATGATTCTTCTACACCATTAAGCTCCAAAAATACATTGTGGATTACCTTAACAACCACTAGGATAATAAATACTTATGTTTTTACCCTCGGTAGTGCAAGGATTGACATTATTTTTCTCATTGCAATACAATTGTGATTTGAAATAAACCTAGATATAGATCTCTAAATAATTTGTTTTGGCTAAACTTAGTGATTGCTAAGATCAACACTACGTATTTAGATGTCCCCCACTAGTTCAAAGATTGTAGAAATTTTGCTCATTCTAATAATAATTGTCTTGTAAATAATTCCTAGATACAGCCAATCTCTAAATATTTCGTTGTTAATGAGCTTAGTAACCGTTAGGATGTGAACTTGGTAATCCTTGAAGCCCCAAGAGTGCTTATAGTGACAATTTTCTCATTTCAATAATATTTTTACATGAGTGACTTCTAGAAAATGCCATGGTTAAAAATACACATATCTTTACCCTCGGTGGTGCATGTACAATCGTGTTTCACTCATTCCATTAATAGAAATTATGTGAATGATACCTAGCAATGAGACGTATACATGATCTAAAACAAAACTAATCGAGCTAAGTAAAGGTTGATATCTTAAAAAAAAGATTTATTACGCCAATTCTCTCAAGTCAATAATAGTTGTCCATTGAATGATGTTAAGGTAATACTAAGTTCAAAATATTTTTTTGAGGTAGATGTTATTCACCACCAAGATCTATATATTTTCCTATTAATGCATTATTAGTTTTCCTATTAATGATGCCTAATGACCGCTAAGCTATAGATATATCATTGTGGCTGATCGTAATAATAGATAGTATAAGAAGTAAATATTTATTTATTAATTATTTTCAAACACCATTAAGATTTAAAGTATATATTACGGATGACCCTAGTGACCATTAGTATCGGAACCACTTATGTATGCACCCCCAAGAAGTGCAAGGATTGGTTTTCTCTTCCTCATTGCAACAATAGTTGTGCTTCTTAATAATCCTAGATACGACAAAGTTCTTAATAATTCATTGTGGCTAAGCTTGGCGACCAAGTAAAATCAATACCGCGTAGATCTTGAAGCCCCGCCAAAGAAAATATTGTAGAAATTTTTATAGCTTATAATAATAGGTGTCTTTATGAATAATGCCTACATATCTCCAATCTCTAAATATTTCATTTTTCATTGAACATAGAACCAATAGGATCTAAACTACATAAGCCTTGAAGACTAAATATTGCTTGTATTGACATACTTTTCCCATTAGATTAATAATTTTTATCGATTGATTCCTAACAAACACCATGGTTGAAACTACACATATCTTGATCCTTCAGTGGTGAATGGACAACCATTCTTTGCTCATTCCACTAATAGAAAATATGCAAATGATGCCTAGAAGGAGACATGATCCTACAACAAACTAATCGGACCTAAGTAAAGTTGATCCCTTAAGAATACATGTATTACACTCGATTTCGTCAAGCCAATAATATTTTTCCATTGAATTGTGTTTGGGTGACACTAATTTGAAAATATTTTGTCGAGGTGGATTTTATTGACCACCAATATTTATATATTTTCCTGGTAATGCATTAGTATTTTTCCTATTAATTATGCCTAATGACCACTAAGTTATAGATATATCAAACCTAAGTAAAGGTTGATCCCTTAAGAATTCATGTATTAAACTGATTTCCTCAAGCGAATAATAGTTGTCCATTGAATTATGTTTGGGTGACACTAAATTCAAAATATTTTGTCGAGGTGGATTCTATTGACCACCAATATTTATATATTTTCCCATTAATGCATTAGTATTTTTCCTGTTAATGATGCCTAACAACCACTAAGCTATAGTTATATCATATTGCTCAATCATAGTAAGAGCTAGGATAAGAAGTACAATTTATTTGTTAATGATTTGTAAACATTGTTAAGCTTTAACAAAATATGATGTAGCTGACCCTAATGATTTGCTAGTATCATAACCACTTATGTTTATACTCCTTAGTATTGTAAGGATTGGTGTTCCTTTTCTCATTACAATAATGGTTGTGCTTTGAAATAATCCTAGATATGGAGAAGCTCTAAATATTTCATTATGGCTGAACTTAGTGACCGCTAAGATCAAAACTACGTATATCTTGACCCCCACCATTGAAAAGGTTAGAGAATTTTTGTAGCATATAATAATATTTTTCCTTTGAATAATGCGTAGATACAGCCAATATCTAAATATTTCATTGTGGCTGAAGGTAGTGACCACTAAGATTTGAACTACGTAAGCCTTGAAACCTAAAGAGAGATTTTATTGAAAGAATTTTCCCATTTCATTAATAAATTGTATTGGAATGATGCCTAGAAAATTCCATGGTTAAAACTATGTATAACTTGACCCCTTAGTGATGCATGTATAGTCATTATTTTCTCATTCCCTTAATAGATATTCTGAATGATGCCTAGTGATCAATAAGCTCTTAGCATTTAGTTATGGCTGACCCTAGCGACCACTAGGATCAACACTTATTTTATTTATTTGGAAATTATTTTCTAAGCTTACATAATATTAATAATTAGGGACATGTGAATGTTTTCATAAATTCAATTAGGTCATTTGAATCAGTAATTGTTTATGTTGATGATGTATACAATGTTTGTGGACCTTTAATTTTTCAACATTGTGGGAGAGATGGTAATGTTGATGGTAGATACTTATTTATATTCCAATGAGGATGAAAAAGTAATAAGAGATATTGTGTTTGATCCAACTACATTACATGATGAATTTTAGCATTAATCACTCTATTTTCCTCACCGCAGATGAAAGTGTTCATGTTGATGCCACATGAAAAAAAAAAGGGTATAAAGGAAGATCAATTGCTACGTTTACGAGACATTATGGAGATAGAAAGAGATGGTATTCATTTAATTACCACTATACCAAAGTTTCTTCCATTTTTAGAAGTGTTCCCTTCCTATCTACTTCATTCCAAGTTCAAGGATTTGTCCTTATTTTCTAAATCATGGAAAAAATAGATTTTTTTGTTGGGATTGCATACAAATGTTATTATAAAGTTCTATAGCATATTCCATGTACAACTCAAAAACAGTCGATTCTTAGATGTCCCAATCGAGTGTAAGAAATAGTTTACAGTGTTGGGCATTTGATCCATTAGATAATATAGATGATTCTAATCTAGCTGATATACTTATTAAAGGGTTTAGACCAGGAGACCTTATTAGCATGTCCCTCATGAATAAGCTATATGGAAATTCCTCAATCTCTAAGGTGGATGTTTCTGGAGCCCTTACTTTATTTTATTATTGATGATTAAATTATTCCATCCTTAGAGAAAGAGTTCATTTTTAATTTAGTGAGACAAAGAAATAATTTCATTGAAAATCATAAATCATTTTACATGGCTTCTTATCTTCTTGATGTTGTTTTTGGTGTTCTCAACTATTCAGATTTCTATCGATTCGGTATCCTTTAATCCATTTAAAGGTAAATGAACAATATTCATACTTGTATACCCATCATTTTAGATCACTATGCACTTATTTGTATCCTAAACTCTACAAAAACTTACATGAAATTACAATACCTAGAATATTTTATGACATCCTTACTTCTATAAGGAAAATAGGCATCGTATTCTTCTATTTAGAATATACATTTTCCATGATAGAGGGTCTCCTTACGCCTCCTTTTTAGTTGTTATAATATGTGTTATACTAATTGGAAGAACAAGAGGTTGCATATCATATTTGTAACAATATTGTTGAAAAGTGTAAGGAGAATAAGCTTAAAACACATCCCCCTCATCGTCTATGTGGGACACAAAACAAGTAATAGGTGGCCCAATTTGAAGGCTGCAATGACCTATAGAAATTCATTTCATCTCCTCGAACAACTTTTAAGGAAATATGAAAAAAATTAAAAGGGTTTTAAAACACCTAAATTTTCATAAAGGACAGTTAAATATATTGTATGCTCATGTGCATGATGATAATAACTCGGATATGGATTACCCAAACACTAGATATCCTTTTTAAGTAAAATATGAAGGACATAGGGATGCTTCCACGTTTGAGAGTAATTATTAAAAAGGAGGAAATGAAGAGAAAGGAAATTTTTTATTCAAAGCATTCAAATAATACATGTGCTCCTTTATCTCCACCAATTTAATCTTCATTTGAGTTTTGAGAAGTTTTATCGATCCAAATGAAGAACAAAAACTATATAAAATGAAATTTCCACAAATGAATCCCTATTGCAATCCTATCAATATTCTCTCTTAACTTCACATAAATGGAGACAAAATTGGGTAGAGAAATTAGTAATTGTGCACAAATAATTTCTAGATTGGGAGACACAAGAAGATCCCTTGGTAAAAATTCAATTTAATCCAAGGATGTGAACCCTGAAATCGGTAACCCCAAAAAAGATGTCAACACGAGAAAGACATTGTTTTTCATGAAAATTTAGAAGACCTATTCACTCTTACCAAGAGAAGGAAATATAATGGCTCCCAAGTGGTGCAATATGAGGAAGATCCAAAATCTTTGATAAGGGTTATAGCTGAAGCAGTCGTAGAAGTAGTGAGAGGATTACATGCTAGAAACAAAGAGATGGAAACTAAATTAAAGGCCATAGTTCCTCTCATCATAGTTTTTTATGTAGAAGAGGGATTACATGGTTTGTACAATAATATAAAGATATACATAGTTGCAAAGGAGAAAAAAGAACCATTTTGGAAAAGAATGAAAAACTCATTACATCAAGGATATCATTGCAGAAAACATTAATACATATGGGGAAATCCATTGAAAAAGGCATTTGTAAAGACCCTTCAATTATGACCATGGATGATATTGGTATATGCCAGACATATACTAATTATATGAAGTTAATACTAAGGGAATGTAATAGAGAGGTAAGAAGACTTTCTTTGCATTTTGACAACATTATTTCTAGAGGAAAACATATTTTCACAGAATCTTCATTCATGGAAGTATTTAACAAAACCACCAATTACTTTCTGATGAAGATTTCATCACATTTCTTAAACAATTATTGGTTAATTTTCAAAAGAGAATATATTGAGGTGAATGAAGGAGAAACTTCCCAAGTCATTGAAATTGTTTCCAAAATATGGGAAAAATATAGAAAATAGAGACTCTAAGGAAATTTCAAAAATGAAATTCGTAGTCAAAAGGATTTATTGACAAGTCTCGTATGCTATATAGATGCTAGATTGTTGACATGAAAAGGATAACCAAGGATTCTCATATTTGTAAAAAATCTATTTATGAGGCATGACATTGACATGTTAAAACATTTCCTCAATGAGAGAAAAGAACCTATGAAGTAACTATACCTATAGAATCGGATAAACAACAACCTATAGTTAAAAAAGAACCACATTGAATCATAAATTTTAGTATATGAGATAGGTAGGAAAACAACGTAATATGCATGACATGTTAATAGATGAATATTTATAATTGGTTGAATGTTAATGTATATATTCAAAATTCTATCCTCATCTAAATATGCATTTACTATTTTGATATGCTAAGCTCCAAATATATTGTTGTGGCATAAAATAGTGCACATTATGCTCAAATATGCATAATTGAGTACCGATCGCTAAGCTATAAATATCTTACATGTTTTTTGTTAAACCATAGTGACACAAAATCTTAAAAATATATGTTACAACATATTCTAGTGATAACTAGGCCAAAAGTTCATTCTTTTACTTGTTAAATGCTAGAGACATTGAAGCTAGAAATTTACAATTTTGGTAGTGTCTCAATGGCCTAATAGTTAAAAATATTTATTTTTGATTACCAATTGCTAAGATAATAATAAAATTTCGAGTCATAACCTAGCTACAAATTTCATTCTTCATCTTATTAAATCCTCAAGACATGTAATATTGAAAAATTATATTGCGGAAGCACTTAGATGCCATGTAGCTCAAAATTTGTTTATTTGATTTGTTAAAGCATACCTCCATAAAATTACAAACATTTGAGTATGCTTATTGTAGTTGATGTTAGCATTCTAGCATATTAATTTAAATTATTAAATGTGTTGGTATCCAAACTGATTCTCCTTGGAAGCGGAGAAGCATCACATTTAGCAAGACAGGTGAGAGAGACAGATAGATCATATTAATGATTTGTTTTCAGCTAGGGAGAAAATTTGTCTGGATCTTTGTCACTCAGGCATTTGAGAAATGGATAGCACCATACAAAAGGATTTGATCTATCCTCACTACTTTAGGTCGTGCCTTTAGACCAGGGTGAGAGGACCAATTTTTTAACCTCTGTTGGTGAAGGAGAATGAAGATATCCTTCTTTGCAAAAATTTAGAAGGAAACCTTGAGAAAATACGATCAATGCACCATAATTTAATAATCATGAGTTGTCTCTTCTACGAATAGTGATATTTTCTAAAAAGGTTAAGGTTACTAAAGGAATTATGGAATCCTAATTGCATCTACATATTTTAGCGGAGAATTTTTCATTTGTGGACATATAGGGCAAACAGGGCTAGTTTAGGTAGGATTCATTATTTTTTGAATAATTTTTGGTGGGAGATTAAGTAGGATAAACTTGATTTTTCCAGATCTTTGAGAACCTTCACAACAATTGGAAAACTAAATGATAGAATGCTTCAGAATAGCTAAAATATTCCTTTAACTAGAAGGTGTGCATCAATGGAGGCCCAAATTTACACGGTTTCACACAATCTTTGAGAATTCAACACGAAGGCTCAAGCTAAAGACTCAATTAAATATTAAAGAACCCTGGTTCCTCATACCTAAGATACACTCAAAGGCTTACAAACAATATTTATCAACAAAATGACATAGTAAAGTGATTTTAAATTGTTTATCTCATTACAGGATGAAGGATCTTCTCATAATGAAATTGCAAATTCCACTAAACTATCACAGGGATGAGATCCTATGTGATTCGGAGGGATTTTAACACAAGATTGCAATAGGAACATCAAAACCATTTGAAAACATTCTAAATAAAAGTAGACACAAATTTGCCCAAGATTAACATAGATTAATTCGAGATCTATTAGATTTATCAGTAGGGGAAAGTTTCTTGAATAGTCTCAGAGCTTGTCAATGGCTATACACTCACAACCATCTTGATGTGATCAAATCTAAAACACAAGAGATTAATAGGTTTCTTAGATGGTCTCTCAAGAAGATGGGATTTCTCAAAATTTCTCATAAGAATTCAACCCCCAAAATTTTGTAAGAGTATTCTCATTGCATTTATACATTTCACTTGCTCACTCATCCCAAATTTTCCCCCAAAAGAAGAATATTTGAGGAATCCTTTTCTTGTTACCAATTTGTCACAAAAAGTGATGTTTAACAAATTTACACCCAAAGTTTTCAGGTAGACAAATCATGAACTGGTCATGTTTCCCAGACCTTCAACCATGAGTGGGATGCCACGCCATAACCTTTTGACAATCCTTTTAATCATTATTTTATTCTGTCATGTGAGTAATCCACTTTTTAGTCATTTTCAGGTGGCTCTGTATAGCTGGGTCTTATAAACAATCCTTTCTTCCCTCGAGGAAAAACCTTGAGAAATGAGTGCCCTCACATGGATTCCTACATTCATGCCTCTCAGAAATGAATTTCCATGCATGGATTATCCCACATTACCTACACTGGGTGTTTGAGTTGGCCAAGCATGAAGAGGAGCCAACGTAAGTCTCCATGTTTTTCCTTGGTGTAATTGTAAAGGTGAAGTATAGAGTAAATTTCCTAAATGAGCACGAGCTTTCCATGTGTTTGTTTGACGTAAATTCAAAGATGAAGTTTAGAGGTGGGACCTCAAATGAGTGTAATCTCTCCATGTGCCCTTGGCCCAAGAAAATTACCTTTTGGCCTTTGAAAAATTCTCAGTATAAAAAGGAGCTAGCGGAAGCCTTCACATGTCTCTTTGCGCACTTTTGATATGGTGCCAAAAAGTGGAGACCCTAAATAAGTGCGGGCTCACCATGTGTCTCAGTCTAGAAAATTTGTTGAAAATGTTTAAGGACCAGTAGAATTCGATACATGCCTAGGGTTCGAGAAAGTTTCTTTGGCCATTGAAAAGTCTAAGTATGGGAAGACCCAGTGGAAACCTCCACATGTCCCTTCGGCACTTCTTCAAAAGTAAAGTAAAGGGGCTTGAAAATTTTAAGTATAGAGAGGAGCCAACGAAGCCTCCATGTGTCTCCTTGACGTATAAGTGCTAAGGTAGGACCTAGAGGAAAATTTCAAATGAGCATCGACCCTCCACGTGGACAAGCTTTGAGTTGAAGTGGGCCTTAAAGTTTCAAAATGCATCACCGAACCTCCTTCCTACTTGTAATATGAAAAATGCCACGTGTCCTTCTTTAGGGTCAAATTAAGACTTTTTCCTGCCACTTCATATTTGTTGAATAGCCAATAAGAGACTATCAAGGATGTGGTGACAATTTGGTACTTTTTGCAAATGTGAAAAAAGTGGAAAATTTCACCAAAAAGACCCACCAGCCGCATACAATCAAAGAGGACCACGTTTCCATAGATGTTGGGATATAATTTGATGGGGAAAACATGCCCGTCAAACCATAAAATGCACGGAAATCACCATTTGTACCCATAATTTAATTTTTCTTTAAGGAAAAAGAATTTGGAAATGATACAAGGTCCAAATGTGATCCATGACCATGTAGAAGGATCTTCAATAGAATACAAATGAAGAAAACCTTGCATGCATTCATTTCAAGAGAAAACTAGGGCACGATCAAATCGAGCACCAACATCTACTCGAATCGGGGATGGGCACTCCTAGCGAGTGCCACAAGAATAAATAATAGATCAAGTGCCAAAATAAACCATTGCGAAATGGAGTCACGAGCCAACCCTCTAGGAAAAGATTGAGAAACCAAAAATGGCTTCCAAGACTAAACCAAAACCAACAAAACACAAAAACAAAACAAAAACCCGAGACTTTGTACTATACAATGGTGTATACCTCGATTCTCGAAATCAATTAAGGAAATGTTTCAAATTCCTTCCATTAATAGAAATTCAATCAATACTCCATCGAGATATTTTAAGAAGAAGGTATGTTCATCAATTCGAATGTCAATTGAATAAGTTCCCATCAACAATGCATCAAAATTTCCATGTTTTCCCTTATCCTCATGCTGTTATCCCACATAGAACAATATCTCCCACACTTAAGGCTCTTGAAGTCACATTCTCATCAAATAAATTCTCAAAATTATCTTTGAATTTTACATGCCTCTAATGGGAATCTCTTCTCTTCGATCCAATTCCACAATTTGATTTATATGAGAATCATATGGATTGACCTCCTATTCCTCTAATTGTTGGATAAATTGGTAAGAAGATAATTGCATATGTGTTGGTTATCAAATAAAGACTTTAACAAAAGAAATAGTCGGGAAAGAAAGTCCATCCTCTTTAGTGGGAGAGGTTCCCTTATTTAAAGGCAAAAACTTACAAATGTACAACATTTAGTTTTAAAGAGGAACTCTGATATCATGAAAGTGTGTTAAATGATCGATTATCAATACAAAAGGGCAGAAGGACTAAGGAATGAAAAAGGTAGAATAACATTCTTGGGAAATATAGATAGCAAAATAATTCCTTATAAATGTTGAACTAGGATCATATAGAACAAAATCATTTGTGTTAAAACCATAAGATGTTATTTCATAGACACAAAGTTCCAGAGATGACATCCATAAGAATACAAAGCTTCTTGATGCAAAATAGATAAATGATTCAATAATTTTAACAGATAGGAAAGAATGAATAAGCACAGATAGAAACAGAAAGGAAATATTCTTGTATTGATAATTTTTTACTCTTTTACACTTAAAAAATAATCAAAGTTCCATTCGGTAATCCTTAGTATTTGGCTTTGTGATGATAGTTTATCCCGAGGTTCTCGATCAATAAAATTCTTGATTAAAACAAGTTCTACGTCCGAAGAAATGGAAAGTGAGAGGAGTGATAGCCCTTTCTACATTTTGGGCATCCAAAGCTGTTTTACATGTATAGTTTCCCAAAGAGATAAGAAAATGTAGGCCAATGATCTTCTTGTCCTTGCAGATTCTATGAAGTTTATCAAGTTTCCTACACACTTCAACCAAAGCCATTTTATCATTGCAAAACATGGGGAGCTTGAGGGGTGTATCTTTATAGCTTGACTTAACTTTGATGTATGAAAACCTCCTGAATTGGATGAAGAAATCCCCATACTTGGCTATCAGGTTCATAGCTTCATAAGAAAATCTCCTAGCAGTGTCACCCTCTAAGAGTCTTACAATATGCATGGTGAAAGCATCATTGACTCTTCTGAAATTGTGATTACTAGCTTCAAGGGTAAATTGAGGGAAGTATGCATAAATAGGCTCATTCTTCTGGCCCTCCATGTCGGTGAAACTGAACCACTACCGGGATGCAACTAGGGTATACATGAGATAAGAAGTCATATAGAACTTCTTAGTCTGCTAAACACTAGACAATTGCTCAATCAAATTCATGAAAACAATTTGAGCCCAATTAATGTTCTACTTACCCTCGTAGATGATATTTATAAAGGGACACATCAAAAGTGAAATTCATTGGTGGAAGGAAACCCCATGATACGGAGAGAAAAATAATACAATCAAACAACTTCTCATTAAAATAAACTCTGAATAATGCCTTGGAGAGTCGGGACGCTCCCTTCTTAGGATTCTTTAACCGTGATTTTGCTATTCGGGCCTTGTGTGTCTCATTGTCTTGATCGAACAGGGTTTGAGCTTGAGCATGAGTGAGAACTATGGAATCTTCAGTTTCTGGAATGCGTAGGGTAGCAACAATGGTGGGAGCATCAAGTTTAGCAATTAATTCCCTATGCACATTAGTAAGTTCCTTCATATCCAGGTTAAAATGGGATCCACAAGCAAGAACGGTGTTGGCACACTGTATAGAGATAGGAAAGCCAACCACGTATGTAATTCCACTATCACTGATCATTTGTGCCATGGGAGTAGGATTAGAGCATGTTATTCTACCCCAAAAATCTCCAAAATCCAAGTGCCGAACCTCACTATCTCCAATATCTGGTATAGAGGTCTCAAGAGGTGACACATGTTCTTGACCTTGAAACTTGATCTTCATTTTTGCAACACGCGGGGAATAGCCTTCCAAGATCAAAATCATGATGAGAATGCAAATGAATTTAGTGGAGCGAGAAAACGACTTTAATAATAAGGATTCGAGCAAGAGATGGCAAGCGAGCAATGTGACAAATGCATAGGGGATAGTCTAATTAAATAGTCGTTTAGGAGAGAGAAGGTCATTAAATGTGCATTAAATTCACCTTGCACTAACTCAAAAAGATGAAAAGTGGGAAAAGTGGAAAAAACTGGCCTGGACAGGTCTTTGGTACATTTGGGACATGAGGGACGTGAAGACGCGATCCAGCCAATGTGGGTGACTCGGGAATGCGGGCCAAATGAGCACGGGTGGTCCAGGACTCGAAATGTGAATGACGTGAAGTGATTTGGTAGATGCATGTAGTGCAGGAATGTGTGAACCAAAAGTAGAGACACATTTGGGATAGATGGGACACAAGTACACAAAGAACCTGATGCGAGTGATGCAGGTGATTAGGGAAAAGGAAGTCTAGGCGAACTTGGGACAAACGGGTCAAAAATTCGATGGAGCTATTAGTCAAGGATTTTTGGGGAAAGTGGCCAATCAGTGAATAGAAGGCACGGTAGTACTTAGGTCATGAGGGACAAAAATGTCCAATAGACCTATATGTCACCAAAATGACTCCAAAAAGCAAATCTTTCATCATCTCTTCAAGCTTTAACTTCACTAGAACATTATTAAAGGGTACCAACTCAAAATTTTCAAAATTCTAACTTTCAAAAGAGGATAAATTTATAAAGCACAATGGTGGCTCTTTTTGGGGATGACTTGACTAGATCATCAGAACAAGGAAAGAGTAGAATCAAGAAAAACATTGGGAAAGAAGACCAGTGCCTTATCCATTGGGAAAATAGAGTCAAAGGCAAGACAATACAAAAGACAACACACCAAAAACAAGGAAAGGAAAACAAAAAAACAAAGGCAAGGGAAAGAAAACACACACTGTACATAATATACATAGGACTTCCTATTCACCTAGGACTTGAACAATTTCAAGTCTTGCCCACTATATGGAAGTGGGAGAGAGGATCCATCCATGTAATCAAGATAGAAAGAATTTTCACCAGAAAAGTGCACGATTCTAAAAGAACCAAGCGAAAGAGAATTAAACATACCATGACTTCCTCAAGGTTCACGTGTTTTATCCCACAAAAAAAACAATGTCTCCAAATTTTATATCTCTGGATCTAGTTTTCTTTTCAAATAAATATTTCACCTTCTATTGATGGGCATATATTCTATCAAAAATTTGCATCTTTCTTCATTTAACTTATGAAGATATATGATCCTTTTGTTTAAAGAATCACTTAAACTAGTGTCCTTAATGGCCTTCATCAAATACAAGGCTTGTAGCTAAATTGTCACCGGTAGTTGGGCTTGTACACCATACACAACTTGAAAATGGGACATTCTAATTTCTCTTTTAGGTGTAATCCTATCTTCCCAGATAGCATGATAGAGCTTCTTGTGCTAGTTTCTCTGAGATTCATTAACAAGTTTCCTTACAATAGCCATCGATTCTTGTTGGTTGATTCTTCCTGTCCATTCCCTTGAGGGTAGTAATCTGAAGAGTGAGCAAGGGAAATTCCATATCCATAATAGAAATCCATCATCTCAGCAGAAGAAAAATTTGAAGCATTATCAGTTACAATCTTGTTTGGTACTCCAAACCTTATCAAGATGTTTTCTTTGATGAAATTACATACCACCTCAGAAGTAGTACTCTTAACTGGAATGGATTCTACCCACTTAGTGAAATAATCTATGGCAGTCAACACATGAGTATGTCCTACACTTGAAGATGGGTTGAGTGTTCCGATGAAGTCCAAACCCCACTGTTGAAAGGGTTCTTCAATCACAACTTGTTTAAGTGGTAAAGCAACCAACTTTGGTCTTCCCACAAAGGCTTGAAAAGTTTCACATTTGTCCACCCACCTTGATGCATCCTTAAAAAAATTAGGCCAATATTACCATACACGAAGAATTTTGTGGCGATTCTGGCGAGATGGAAATGACCCCCACCAGGCTTAATCATGGAAGGCTGAGAAAATCTTCTTTTGTTGCTATTTTTCAACACATTTCAAGAATCTTCCATCCACTCCTCGTTTTAACCAAACATTCTCCCATAACACATATTGTGTTGATCTTAGTTTGATATCCCTCTTCACCTTGATAGTTAAATGATATGAGCATTCACCATAGGTGAGGAAGTGAGCAATGTCAGCATACCATTCATCCATTGAGCTGAGAAATAGAACAATAGGAACATCAACCTCATCTTTAGGCAACTCATGACTAGCTCCTTCAGCAATGAGTTCACACAGGCCTTTACCTTGAACTAATTTAGTTGGTTTGATGTCAATATCATATTCCTGAACCTTTTCTACCTAGTTTCCTCTCTTAGTTCCAAATTCTTGTTGTGTAAGAATAGACTTGATGGTTGTATCAGGCACTAGTACCACAAAGTGAGAGTTAAGGATATAGAATCGAAACTGCTTAACAACTTTAACCACTGCAAAAGCATGTTTCTCCATCATAGTGTACTTCAACTCATGATTTTTAAGAATATAAATCATGAATGAAATTGGGAGCTCGTGACCTTTAGAATCTTTCTAGGTCAACACAGTGGCCAGGGTACTCTCTATGGCATAGCAATAGATAATAAAATCTTTACTGAAATCTGGGCATGCTAAGATAGGAGTCTTAGCAATAGCTTTTTAATATTTTCAAATGCTTCCTTTCCTTTAGTGGACCAACCAAACATCTACTTTCCTTTCATCATCTGAGAGATATTCAAAGTCAACTCTGCAAAATCAGGGATGAATCTTCTCAGGAAGTTGATCTTACCAAAGAAAGAATGCACTCCCTTTTTACTTGTAGGAAGAGGAATCTGTTGAATAGCTTGAACTCATTCAAGATCAATCTTGATTCCTTCCTTGGAGACAACATGTCCCAACAATTTTCCCTCCATGACACAAAAGACATATTTCTTGGGATTCAGGGAAACTCCATGTTCTCTACATTTCAAGAGAACTATTTCTAGATGCTGAAAGTGATCTGCTCTATTTTTGGAAAATACAGTTAGGTCATCTAGATACATGATAATACATTTTCCTTTCATACTTCCAAAAGCCAAATCCAAAGCTCTCTGAAAGGTGGCAGTGACATTGATGAGACCAAAGGGCATCCTCTTGTAGGAAAAAGTACCCCAAGGAGTGGTAAAGGTAGTCTTGTGCTGATCTAGAGTGTTGACTTCTACTTGGTTATATCCTAAGAAACCATCAAGCACGGACAACATCTCATATCCTCTAATAGATTAAAACACCTGGTCCATCATGGGTAGGGGTAGTTGTCCTTCAGAGAAGCTTGATTCAGATTCCTAAAATCAATGTAGATCTAAATCTCACCATTTTTCTTCCTAATAGGCACAATGTTAGCAATCCATGTTGAATGATGAATGTGAAAGATAATTTTGATGTTCAACAACTTTTGTATCTCCTAAAAAATGGTGTTAACAATCTTCGGATTGTAATTCCTTTTCTTTTTTTTAGGTTTGAAGAGGAATGAAATGTTGCATTTCTTTTAGTGAAAAGCTTTCGAGATCATCATAAGAATAAGCAAGTACATCAACGTACTTCTTCAAAAGATTTACTACCTTATCCTTTTCCTCTTGTGTGCAACATTTCCCAATGTTCACCATTTTGGGGTCAACATAGCTCCCAATGTTAACCTTTTCATATTCAGTAGATTGTTGGGCTCCTTTAGAAGATTTAAACTTAATATTCCTGTCATGTTTATCAAACAATTCCTCCATACTCACCAGCCCTTTAGGGATCTTGTTACCTTTTAGTCTGATGCACCCATCTTGATATGTCTCCTCTTTGACACCTTCCTCATTAGAAGATACACTCTCACGAGGCAAATTGTCACTTCCTTTGAAATAAAATTGTTCAAAGTTATCCCTAAGTTCCAAGAAAGAGAGAAAATGTTGATCATCATTGAAAAATTTCTAGTTGCTTGCATTATCTGGTACACTTGGTCTATGGATCATTTCAATGGTGAATTTATCCTGAGAGAAATCAGGGTGAGGTATCGCAATGATCCTAAAATAGCTAGAGAATCAGCCCTAGCATTCTTTTCCCTTGGCACTGCTTCGATGGAGAAGGCATCAAGGAATTCAATAGAATCCCAAACCATATTCCTATAATGCTTCAATCTTCTATTCTTTACTTGGAAAAGGTCTCTGACTTGTTTAACAACTAGTTCTACATCTCCATGAGCCAGAAGATTCTTCACACCTTTCTCCTTTGCCACGTTAAGTCCAAGGATGAGAGCTTCATACTCTGTTGTGTTATTTGTATTTTCAAACTATAGTTTGAATGAGAAAGGATGAACCTTTCCTTCTGAGATATCAGTACCACACCAGCCCCAGAACTAGCCGAGGAACAACTTCCATCAAATTCCAAATTCCAAACACCATTAGGATCATGAAATACTTCTTTGGGATGTTCTATTTCATCCCGAGACATAATCATATAGTTTTCATGCCCAATATCTTCATAAAGTATTTGTGCTTTAGGATCATCTATCTTTTGCACAATATACTCAGATTTCTTCTCAGGAAACAACTTCTTCATCTTGTCGCGTTGGTATAAAGGGCATATAACCAATCCATTTGAATTTCTCCTCCCATAGACTTACGAAGTTCTTACTCAACATGACATACCATATGAAGGAGGGATATCATCTACTAGAATAGTAGCTAAAACCTTTTTCTCAAGGAAGGCAACAAAAGCTACCTGTGCATCTTTAATCCTTCCAACCAAGGGAACCTCCCTACTCTCCATAGAATAACAAGAACCAATAGTGTGTGTGAGGGTAAGACCCAGAGCATGGGCCAGTTTGTTGGGCATTACATTATCCAATGCTCCTAAGTCTATAACACAGTTACTAAGTTTATGGCATGTTATAAGGAGGGTCACATAAAATGGTTTGATTTTCTCATTAGGCGAGGTGATTTGCTGCCCACAACATTTGGTTGTGGTGTCAAAGATGGAGTAGGAAAAATAGCTTTAGAAGTATTGGGTGAATTTTTGGAATGGGAATTGACAAATTGGACCATTTTGGAAAAGGCTTTTGGATGAGTTTGATAGTACTCATCCTCTGAAATTTGATTTTTGTCTTCTTAAGGTGATTGATGATATCAAAAGATCTAGAGGTGGATGGGCTATCATCACTAGGAATCCTAGGTTTATCAAGTTTAGGAACCTGGAGAAAAAGACTCACATGCAACTATGAAGGCTGCAATATGTTCATCAGGATGCAATTTGCCATCACCTATGAACTTGGAAAAGTTCTTCCTGTTACCCCTAGGTAACTCATGCAAAGGTTGAGGGAAGGAAAGAGTCCCAACACGATGGCCCCAACGTAATGTAATAACCATCCTTGGAAAAAATGCTTGAAGAGGAACAAAAACACACCAATGCGAATTAAATCATAAAGATTAGGGTTGAGTTGCTCTTGAGGGATACCACTTTGCCAAGGGTTACTGTCTTCAATAGGGGTGTGCTTGTAGAAAGATCTCTCCTATAATTCCCTATTGAAGGAAGAGGAAAACCTTGCTGCTCAAAGAGTTAAAAAGGACGAGAATATTTGATTCCAAGAGGCTTCCTACCATGGGTAAACCTTAGAGTCTCAAGATCATAAAATGATAAAGAAATGCTCTTAAAACTGGAATCCATAAAAATGAATCACTAGTAGAGTCGCCAAAAATAGTTGGTTATAAAATAAGAACTTGAATGAAAGCAACAATCTGGGGATAGAAATTCCCTCCTCTTTAATGTTAGAGGTTCCCTTATTTAAAGGAAAAACTTATTTACAAATGTACAATGTTTAGTTTTAAAGAGGAACTATGATATCATGAAAGTGTGTTAAATGATCGATTATCAATACAAAAGGGCAGAAGGACTAAGGAATGGAAAAGGTAGAATACCATTCTCAAGAAATATAGATAGCAAAATAATTCCTCATAAATGTTGAACTAGGATCAAATAAAACAAAATCATTTGTGTTAAAACCATAAGATGTTATTTCACAAACACAAAGTTCCGAGATGACATCCATAAGAATATAAACTCTTTTAAACTTTCAAAAAATAATCGAGTTTTATAGCCGACTGTCGTTAGTATCTAGCTTGTGATGATAATTTATCCTGAGGTTCTGATCAATAAACTTCTTCAGATCAAAACAAGTTCTAGGTTTGAAGAAATGGACAGTGAGAGGAGCGATAGCCCTTTCTACATTTTGGGCATCCAAAGTTGTTTTACATGTATAGTTTCCCAAAGATATAGGGAAATGCAAGCTAGTGATCTTCTTCTCCTACAGAGTTCTATGAAGTTTATCAAGTTTCTTGCACACTTCAACCAGAGCCATTTTATCATTGCAAAACATGGGGAGCTTGAGGGGTGTATTTTCATAACCAGCCAACCTGATGTATGAAAACCTCCTGAATTGGATGAAGAAAGCCCCATACTTGGCTATCAGGTTCATAGCTTCATCAGAAAATCTCCTAGCAGTGTCACCCTCTAAGAGTCTTACAATATACATGGTGAAAGCATCATTGACTCTTTTGAAATTGTGATTGCTAGCTTCAAGGGTAAATTAAGGGTAGTATGCATAAATAGGCTCATTCTTCTGGCCCTCCATGTAGGTGAAACCAAACCACTTTGCCGGATGCAGCTAGGGTATACATGAGATAAGAAGTCATATAGAACTTCTTAGTCTGCTAAACACTAGACAATTGCTCAGTCAAATTCATGCAAACAATTTCAGCCCAATTAATGTTCTGCTTTCCTCCTAGATGATACTTATAAAGGGGCACATCCAAAGTGAAATTAATTTATGGAAGGTGACCCCATGATATAGGTGAGAAGAATCATAAAATCAGACAGCTCGTCATTAAAATCAACTCTTAATAATGCCTTGGAGAGTCGAGATGCTCCCTTCTTAGGGTTCTTTAACCATGATTTTGCTATTTGGGCCTTGTATTTCTCACTGTCTTGATCGAACAGGGTTTGAGCTTGAGCATGAGTGAGAACTATGGAATATTTAGTTTCTGGAATGCGTAGGGCAGAAAAAGTGGTGGGAGCATCATGTTTAGCAATTAATTCCCTGTGCACATTAGTAAGTTCCTTCATATACGGGTTAAAATGGGCTCCGCAAGCAAGCACGATGTCGCCACACTTTACAAATATAGGAAAGCCATCTACGTATGTAATTCCACTATCACTGATCATTTGTGCCATGAGAGTAGGATTAGAGCATGTTAGTCTACCCCAAAAATCTCCAAAATCCAAGTGTCAAACCTCACTATCTCCAATATCTTGTACAAAGGTCTCAAGAGGTGACACATGTTCTTGACCTTGAAACTTGATCTTCATTTTTGTAATGCATAGGGGAATAGCCTTCCAAGATAAAAATTGTGATGAGAATGCAAAGGAATACGTGTGCGAGAAAATGAATTTAATGGCAAGTATTCGAGCAAGAGATGGCAAGCGAGCAATGTGACAAATGCATAGGGGATAGTCCAATTAAATAGCTGTTCAGGAGAGATAAGGTCATTAAATGCACATTAAATTCACCTTGTCTTGACTCAAAAATATGAAAAGTAGGAAAAGCGGAAAAATATTTCCCGGATGGTCTTTGGTACATTTGGGACATGAGGGATGCGAAGACATGATCCAGTAAGCCCTGGCGCGGCGTGGGGAATGCGGGCCAAATATGCACGGGTAGTCTAGACACTCAAAAACATGAAGGACGTGAAGACATGATTCTCTTGATGCGCGTGTGTGGGGAATGCGTGAACTAAAGCACATACACATTTGAGACAAATGGGACACAAGTACGTTAAGAACCCGATGCGGACAATGTAGGTGATCAGGGAAAAGGAAGTCCAGGAGAACTTGGGATAAATGGATGAAAAGTTACGATAGAGCAATCGGTCAAGGATTTTTTGGGGAAAGCGGCTGATCATTGAACAAAAGGCACGGCAGTACTTGGGATATGAGGGACAAAAATGTCTAATAGACCTGCAAGTCACCAAAATGACTCCAAAAAACATGAATTTTTCATCATCTCTTCGAGCTTTCACTTCACTAGAACATTACTAAAGGGTGCCAACTCAAAATTTTCAAAATTCTAACTTTCAAAAGAGGGAAATTTTGAGAGGACACCAATATGTAGGGAAGTAGAGATTGAGTTCCATATACCAATTCAAATGGGATCTTTCCAGTAGCTCTTTTAATAGTGATTCTATCAGCCCAAACAAAAATTTCAACTGCTCACCCCACTTTCGTTTGTTTATTTCCAAGGTTCTTCTGATTATTTTCAATAAATTTTTGTTGCTCGATTCTTCGCCTGTCCATTACCTTGGGGATTATAATTTGATGCATATGTTAAATTGATCCCATATTCTTGACACATAGCCACCAAAGGTTTAGCTCGAAATCTCATGGCATTATCAACAACTATTTTGGTAGGTACTCCAAATCTGCAAATGATATAATTCATAATGAAATCCATGACAATTTGGTGGGTTTCCTTCTTGGTGGGGATTGCCTCCACCCACTTGGTGAAGTAATATGTGGCCACTAATATCCACTTATGGCCTGCACTTGAAGGATAAGAAATTTCCCCAATGAAGTCAATCCCCCACTACTTAAAAGGGGCTTCAATTGATATAGGCTGCAATGGGAGGGATCCTGAAGCTTTTAATCTCCCTAAAAATGCTGACAGATTTCACACTTCCTAACCAAAAAATTTGTATCTTTGAAAAGAGTTTGCCACTAGTAACCATCCCTTAAGATCTTATGGGATGTTACTCTCCCTACAAAATGCCACCCATAAACTCCTTCATGGAGATCAAAAATTATTTTAGGTGCTTCATCTTCAGTAATGCATTTTAAGATAACTCCCTCAAGGTTCTTCCAAGCTAACCCAAAATCAGTAATGGCATATTTTTGGGAAGCTAACTTAAGTTCTCTTTTCTGATTCTTGCACAAATGTTAAGGGAACCATAGATGTTTGAGATAAAAAATCATGTCCTTGTACCATTAAGAATTTATCGAGTTTTTCAAGGACATTAGGCCTTTCTTCTTCAACTTCATCTACCTCAATTGTCTCGCATATTTCTCTCTGCCATAAGTTTTTAAGGGCCCAAACCTCTAACCAATTTTTTTTTGGATTTTCATATCATACTCTTGCAATTTATTTATCCATCATCATCTCTTGTTTGAAACGTCCATTTCTGATAGGATATCTTTCACCATGGTGTGGGGAACATAAGAAATGAATTTGGAACTTAGAATATATGGCATGAATACCTTTTTTCTTTTACCAAAGCAAATTCCTACTTCTCCATGATAGTATACTTTAGCTCACTCCTTTTAATACATTACTAAAAAGACAATTGGTCTTTCAGCTCCCTCATCATCCTTCTGCAACAAGATAGATGCAATAGTACTTTGTGAAGCTAAAGAAAACATTAGGAAAGCCTTCTTATAATCTAGAGCTACTAAAACAGGGCATTCTTTAATGCTTCTTTGATCCTAGCAAAATCTTTAATAGGTGCTTCTTCCCATTTGATACTTTGATCTTTCTTCAGCATGCTAGTGATTGGTGTTAGGTTAATTAATTATGCATAATGTATATTAATTATTTAATTAATTACATTAATTAAATAATGTTTTATATGGTTTTTGAACCATATTTTTATCATTCCACGATTATAAGATTATTTGTTACATAGTTGCAACTTAATCATTTGTTTTTATTAATATAATTGTTGCTTCCCAGATGTATTATGGAAGCTATTGTATTTTTGGTTGTACCTATGCAACCTCTCTTTTGTCTACACATGACTGTACAATACCTATAAGTATTACGGTCCATTTATTTTAACTTTGGTTGATTGAAACACATTAACATAATTCATTGCTCTATCCCTATTTTGTGAAATTGCATTCGGTACAGTGAGAATCTAGACCTGTGAAGCAATGAAGGTTGGAGAGAGGAAACATATTGTTTTAAAGGAGATTCTACACTCTAAGAGAGCCTGTTTTGCCTTGAAACTTCCCAAAATGTTCTACATCTCCACAAACTCCTGCCATTATCCAAGTATTTGTAAGGCAATTTTTTTGCCTTGGTGCCTCTTGCACTAGGCAAAATTTGCTCCCTGGATGCTATTTTAAAAAAAAAAATTTTTCCCCATCAAGGGTTTTACCTCTAATATTAGAGGAGATTTTATTCACTATTAATATTAACAGTCTGCTACATTTGAAGAGCTCAAAGATATTCTTCATACAAAGGCCAAGCTGTGTTGAAGTCACAAGACCTGCACAAAATGCAATAACCGATTTTCTTTGTTTGAGTTGTGTTTTAAATAAATCCGAGTTGTATTAGAGACAGACCCACTGAGCAGTGACCTCCACATTCTAGCAATGAACTTGCATCACAAGCAAACCAAACGGCTTCAACAAAAAAAAAAACAATGATCAATCCATAAAAAATGACCTACATACAAAAAGGAAGGCGGCATTAGAAGTCAAAGAAGTTTATCAAAGTGATGGAGAGAAAAAAAAAAGTGGCGTGGAGATAAAAACATTTCAAGATCCATTTTTTTGGGCAAAAGAAACCCTAATCCACATTGCCACACATGCAGCTCCACGTGCAGCCTCAACCAAGTCGCATTTTGCAAGGTTAGTCATTTTTTGAATGTTTTAAATACAAGTTTGTTCATTTCATACTCCAAGCACACATAGTGCCAAGTTGGATAATTGGAAGTGACTTAGGAGTAGGAGGTGCATGGTTTGAATCACACCCAAAACACAAGTTTTTCAATTTTGAAATTTGGTGGAAAACTTAGTGGAACTGCTAACTTTAGCGAGAAAATTCAAATTTAGTTATAACTAACTAAATTTAGTGGGGAAATCCCTAATTTAGGGTAAATTTTTTTCCCCATTCAGCTTGTTTTTTCATTCTGGACATTTTTTTGCTAAAGGAGGCCTATCTAGAAATTGCATTTTCAGCTATATTTTTGCAATTTTTTGCGTAGTGGGTCATTTTGGGCTCCGAGGCCACTAGGGCCCGCAAAACAAAAAAAAATTCCAACCATTCAATTTTTTCTAGATTTTTAAATGTAATTACATCTTTGCATATATTGTCTTGATTTGCGGGTTGCCATAGTCAACTACAAACTTTGTAATCTTGTCTAGAAGCTGGTAGAATTGTAATAAAAATAACAAAAAAAGGTTTTGTAACAATCACGAGATGCTAGATCTCATTCGTAGCATTCGGTATATACGGTGCCTCTAGGAAGAACTTATGGGTAAAGCCATCGCAGATACTACTGAACTTAACACCTAATATAGATGCAATAACATCCTCCCTATAAATCTACGGGGGAGTAATAAGGTCATAGTGCACACACTATGAGCCATCCCATCTATCTGTGAATGATTGCATGACATAAATATAGAATGAGAAATTATCCAAGTATATAGTGAAGTTATGCACGTGCGAGAATATTTCTTTGGTAGTGTGCAATAATCACACAGACCACTTTCAAGATCTTGTCTTCTTGTACCATTTATTGAATTCTTTCACATACGTTAATGCCTCTTTCATGTACCACCGGGTATATAGAAAGGGTGAGCTTCTTCCATATACCACTAGGTATATCGCAAGGTCGCGTACATAGAAAGGTTCGATATCGGACTAACAATATATGGATTGG
Source organism: Taxus wallichiana var. yunnanensis (assembly GCA_018340775.1). NCBI lineage: Eukaryota > Viridiplantae > Streptophyta > Pinopsida > Cupressales > Taxaceae > Taxus > Taxus wallichiana. The sequence continues at coordinate 691,804,932 of CM031244.1, read as the reverse complement.
GAGACCATATACCTAGAGTGATAAGAGCCAAACCCTATTAGTGATCTCTAAAAATGGGCACCAATGTCCCCAAATTTTTTTTCTTACGGGTTCATAACTACTCGGAGGAAACAACTATGCTACATAGAAGACAAAAATAAAGACACATCTTAATTTTGAAGAGATTTGGCTTGCTATGAATGGTACTCTAACCAGATCAACTACTGATACAACACAATAACGCGCAGTTTGATAAAGTAGATCAAAAGGCCAAACTCATCATCTTGTTTGGAGTTTCCGATGATGTGAAACCCCACATTTGAGATGCCAAAACAGCCAAAGAAGCATGGGATAAGTTGAGCATAGTATACGAGGCCAAGAACAAGAATGTTATACTGAATATGCATAGTCAATTACACACATTGAAGTTCAAGCAGAATGAAAAAATAGAAGCTTTCCTAAGAAGAGTTGCAGAATTGAGGGCTTCACTTCTAGCCATGGGAGGAGTGGTCATAGATGATGCTCTCATTCCCATTGTTCTGAGGGCACTCGCCTCTTCTTACCACATTTTTGTTACAACACTAAATGTGTCAGATATGACCGCTAGTTTTGACAAATTGGTAAACTTACTTTGCAACAAGAGGAAAAATTACACAATAAGGATGATGAAGAAGAATATGCACTTTCTTCACATAAAAATGGAAAGGAAAAGGTAAAGGAAAACCTAATTCCTATAAAAATTCCCAAAATTAAAATCAAGTATCAAGGGGATAAACCATAGAAGAAGCAATGTCCAATCTGCTAAAGAGGACATAACCTACAGGATTATTGGTATAATACTTACAAGAAAGGTTCATCAAGCAACTCTAGACCTCCAAAACAATTGAATAAGGGACATTCTAACTACAATCAAGGGTAGAAAAAGGGGAATTGGAAAATAAGACCCCATCAGCAAGGAAATATTGTTAAGCAACAAGAATAGTCAGATAATGAAGACTACTTGTTCACTACTTGATCAAGTGAACCATCCATGTCATCTAGTGATGTTTGGTATGTTGATTCGGGGGCCACTCGACACATGACCAGCCATAAAGACTAGTTTATTTAAATGAGGGACACACCATTGAAAAATCATGTTTCGTTGGGAGATGATTCTTCATATACATTTCAAGGGATTGGGAACATTTCTCTACCCCTTGGTTCACGCAACTGTAGATTATCAGATGTCTTATATGTCCCTGGGTTGACAAAGAATCTACTTTTAGTTAGTCAACTCCTAGATCATAACTTGAAAATTGACTTTGATAGTCATTTTGCAAGAAAACGTGTTTGATTCGACACAAATCAAGAGGATTGAAAATAGTTACAAAATCCTCCAATGTGGGATGCATGTTCTAGCTTGATTTTGTCCACAAAGATGATCAAGAACTTGTGGCTAAGAACTCTACCTCAACACAGTTGTGGCATCGGAGACTTGGTCATGTAAGTTTCAAGTATCTCGAGACACTTCGTCGGCACAATATGGTACATGGGCTACCATCTCTTTAGAAGGATATAGACAAGTGTCCTCACTACCTAGCAGGAAAACAACATAGAGCTTCATTCTAGAAGAGTACATTTTGAGCTCATGGAAAACATGACTTGGTTCATACCTATATTTATGGTCCGATGCAACCAAGTCATTATGGGTTCCAATACTTCATGCTTTGTGTTTATGACTATTCAAGGAAAATGTGGATTTTTATGTCTTCGCAAGAAAATTGAAGCTTTTAAAACTTTTAAAAAGTGCAAAGTAGCGATTGAGAACAAAGCTGGTCATCACATCTAAACTCTTTTCTCAAATCGAGGGGGAATTCACATGTTATGAGTTCGAGACTACCAAAAACTCACGGGATTCGTCGAAAATTTCCTCCTCCACACACACCGCAAAAAAAATGTTGCTGAGAGAAGAAATCATACAATCATGGAAATGGTGCGATGCATGATCAATGATTATGGACTTGCAAAGATATTCTAGGTAGAAGCAGCAAAGACAACCGTGTATTTTTTTAATAGAGTGTCCATGGTTGCTCTTGGTGAGTAACACCAAGAAGCATGGTCAAAGTGAAAACCATCTATTACACACCTTAGAGTATTCGGGTGTAAAGCAAGTATGCACATATCCAAGAAAAATAGAAAGAAACTAGACATAAAGTCATAGAAACTTGTCTTCATTAGGTACGAGTGAAGAGAATATGGGTATAGATTGATGGATCCTAAGACCAAAAAAATATACACCAACAAAGATGTTGAGTTTTTTGAGAAGAAGGAAGCGAGACTCCTCCTCTAGACTCACTAGATGTAGATTATTCTCCAGGTTGTAAAAATTGAACCTGATGTTCCCTCAAAAGATGAAAGTGATGATGGGAATGATGGTGTTGATCGGTTAGAACCATGACCCACGGGAAAAATTCAAGTATGCCCAATTGGTGTACTAGCACATTACGAGATGCAAGCATGGATTCTCCACCGAGATACATCCACCCCTGGACCATGCAATCACAATAAAGAAAGAGAAGAAGTTAACTTTGCTTTGAAGAATAGATTTACCGAATCTAATGAGCCCTCTACATCCGAGGGAATCCCTATAGTCAAAATCTTGGAAATATGCCATGGATTTTGAATATCAATCATGATGAAGAATAACACTTGCAAGCTTGTTGAACTTCCACTAGGAAAGAAACCCATTAGATGTAGATGGATATTTAAAAATAATTACAAAATAGATGGGACAAGTGGACAAGTATAAAGAAATACTTATAAAGAAAGGGTATGCACAAAAAGAAGGCATAGAATATGAGGAGACATTTTCTCCCACAACTAAGATCAAAACAATAAAAATGATCTTTGCTCTAGCTGCATGATTTGGTTGGAAAGTCCATCGGATGGACGTAAAAATTTCTTTCCTAAATGGAGATCTACAAGAAGAAGTCTACATGATTCAACCTGAGGGATATGTAGTACCTGGTCAAAAAGTAAAGTTATGTAGACTTAGGAAATCTATGTATGGCCTTAAACAGCACCTTGGTCATGGTACATCAAGATTGATGAGCATCTTGTCCAACATGGATTTGTTAGAAATCCATATGATCCCAATCTTTACCTCAAAAACTAAGAGGGGGAGATTGTGATTTTTGTTGTCTATATCGACAATCTAGTCATCACTGGCAGTTCAGTGAGGATGATCGATGCAATGAAAAAATCTTAATTGATCATTCAACATGACTAATCTCGGGCTGATGCACTAATGTCTTGTATTAGAAGTATGGCAAAAAGAGAATCAAATTTTTTTTTCTCAGATGAAATATATCAACACTATGCTCGAGAAATTTAGGATGATGGATTGCACACCAATTGCTGTACCCATGGAGAATATATTGCAGTTATCTCGTTCAAATCCATCTTCTGAGGTAAGTGCCACTCTCTATTGACAAATTGATTGGGAGTCTCATTTACGACCTATACTAGACCAGATATCAGCTTTGCAGTAAGCTATCTATCCAGGTTTGATGCGGGAACCCAAGTGTGTCATTGGAAATCAGCAAGGTGCATCTTGAGATATCTCAAAGGATCAAAGTGGATCTTGGTATAGAATACAATAATAATGATAACGTCTTCTTGTCTAGATATTCAAACTCGATCATGAAGGAAATATTGATGACAGAAAATACACTTCTAGATTTGTGTTTTTTATGGGTATGGACCAATATCATGGGAAGCAAGAAACAAAACTTTGCTTCCACGTGGAGTGTCTTTCTCGTGAAGTGATTTTGTTGTGTCACATAATAGAAGGACTTGGATTACCACAAGACAAACCGACCACCATGTATGTTTACAATGAAGGTGTTATCAAACTTTTTCACAATCACATGTTTCATGAAAGAACAAAGTACATTGAGGTACAAGTTCATTTCATATACAAACATGTGTTGAAGCAAAACATCCAGCTTCAATTTTTTCCAACAGCTGAACAATGGGCAGATATCTTCACAAAGTCACTTGCACATGACAAGTTCGAGTTGTTCAGAGAGTTCCTCTCCTCATCTCTTGAGACAATGCACAATTAAGGGGGGGAATGTTAGGTTAATTAATTATGCATAGTATATATTAATTATTTAATTAAATAATGTTGTTATATGGTTTTTAAACCATATTTGTCTTATTCCATAGTTATAAGATTATTTGTTGCATAGTTGCAACTTAATCATTTGTTTGTATTAATTTAATTGTTGCTTCCCGGATGTATTATGGAAGCTGTTGTATTTTTGGTTGTACATGTGCAACCTCTCTTTTGTCTGCACATGACTGTACAATACCTATAAGTATTGCAGTCCATCTATTGTAACCTGGTTGATTTCACATTAATATAATTCATAGGCTACTATCCCTATTTTGTGAAATTACAATTGGGATAGTTAGTTCCAAAAAGTTGGAGATAAATCTCATGATAAAATTAATCTACCCAAAAAGGATTGAATTCCCTTCTTAGTTCCTTGAATAGGGACTTTTCTAATGGCTTCTACCCTTTTAGGATCAATCACGACCCCTTCCTTTGATCTGATGTGTCCAAACAACTTTTCTCTTTGAACTCCATAATGGCACTTCTTGGGATTTAGTGAAATACCATACTCCCTGCATCTTAACAGCATTTTTTCTAAGTGTTACAGGTGGTCACTCCTTTTTTTGGAGAAAACAGTCACATCATCTTGATATACAACAATGAAATCATTAATATAGCTAGATAAATCTACATCCATTGCTCTTTGGAAAGTGGCTCCAACATTCATTAGAATAAAAGGCATTTTGACATATACATATGTTCCCCAAGGAGTGGTAAAGGTAGTCTTGATTCACTCTAATTCCTTAACAAATACCTGGTTATATCTAGAAAAACCATCCAAGGTGGATAAAAATTCTGAACTAGTAACCAATTGTAACATATTATCCATATTTGGCTAAGGGTAATTATCTTTCAATGATGCTCTATTCAAGTTTCTAAAGTCCACACATAGCCTTATATCTCCGTTCTTCTTTCTGACAGGTACCAAGTTTGCAACCCATGATGAGTACCTTGTGGGATGTATGATTCCTCCATCCCTCAAATTTTTCAATTCTTCTTGCATCTTCAGGGAAAGGAGTGGATGGATCGCCTCCTTTTCTACGTAAAAATATTGGCGAAGCTTCTAAGGGAATTTTGTTATAGAAAATATCCTGTCTATATGCTTTCAGTTCAGAATAAGACCATGCTAAGTAGTCCTGGTATTTCTTCAACAATTGGACATACAAATGCTTTTCTTCCTTACTTAGACTGCTACTTAGCTAGATCTTACGTGCTTTATCCTTTGTGCCCAGGTTGTGCTCTTCAACATCCCTCGAGGCTGACATGTGCTTGTTGATAATGAAATCATCATTATCAAATTTTTATTCAAGTGCTACCAAACCTCTGGGAATAATATTAGTCTTCAACTGAATTATTTATTTTCCAAATAAAGTCTCCTTTCCATCATCACCTGAAAACATTGGCTCATGATCTATATGTTGATTAGTAAATTATCCTGGTTCTATAAAAACCTTTGCACTTGGGCGTCATCTTCAAACACTTTTCAATGTTTAACATTGTAAGGAATAGATGGCCTAGTTAATATCTCAATATTATACTCATAATAGGGGACACAATACAATTTTTAAATCTAGACCCCAATATGGCCAATTTTTCTACTAGACTACTATACTTCTATCATGATGTATTATGTTAAAGGAGTCAAACATTTCAATGAAATCCCAGACTACATGCTTATACTACTTCATTCTCTAATTTTTTGTTGCATACGATTTTCTAACTTGCTTGATAATTAGCTCTAACTCTTCTTTAACAATGATGTCTCTAACACCATATTTCCAAGTAATTCTTAAACCCAATAATAGTGCTTCATATTTTGTAATATTGTTAGTGCACTCAAATTTTAGTTCAAAATAAAAAACAAAATATTCCTGGCCTGGAGATATCAGAACAATACCATCACCAATTCGTAATTTAGAGAAAGCCCCATCAAAAAATAAAGTCCAAGGAGAACTCCTTTTAAGAGACTTACATTGATCAATTTTGTGCTCTTTACCATCAGCAAATCCAACAAAGTTATTAGCATCAACGTCGAGTGTATAACACTTCATTGGAAGCATTATTATGATCCTCAACGAGATGTAGCATCTTCTTTTCACCATACAACTTGAAAAGGCTACCCTCAATAGGTAAAGTGGCAAAAGACATATCCATTTTTACACTCCCACCCACACTAGCAGCCCATTTTCTTCATAACAACATTCCCATTTGGTAGGGCAATCAACAATAATAAAATCTAGTTATAAGTTCTTGCCTAGGTATGCTGCAATTTACACTATCAAACCCTTGACACATCTAACAACTACAACCTCTCTGGAATCCATGGTAGTACACTTCCCATAAGTTGTTTTCACTTTGATATCTAATTCATTCACAACCTCAAGAGGCATAACATTGCATGATGCTCTAGAATCAAACATACAGTTGTGTAACAACTTGTCCTTAATAATCAAAGTAGTGAAAAATGGATCTACATTCAACTGGGACTCAACCAATGATGTTCCCAAATATACTTCAAGTGGCTCACCTAGTTCTTCTAACACTTGGGGTTTTCGGCTCTCTGCAATGGTAGGAGAAGTCTCAAAGATTGTTTACATTTTTGTCTTGGGTAATATTTTCTTTTATCAATCCCAAATACTTAGAGGCTATTTTCTTGTGCTCAAGAATCCTAAGCGGCTCAACAATTGGAACAAAAATATTGACTGATTCAAGACTTGGGCAATGTCATACAAAACATATTTGGGCAAGGCAGCATTTGGAGGAAGACAAACAAATTCATCTAATAGCAAAGGATTTTTCATGGTTAGAGCATGGGAAGGGATACCGGTTTTGTTTGAGGAAACAAGGCCTTTGTCGGATGTATCTTTCTTAGTATTTTATTTTGGGATATTGGTGAGAAGTTGATATTTTGGTTTGGCACAGGCCCTACCTCTTTGACAACTTTACTCCTAATGTTATATTCTTTTTCTTGGGAAACCACAACACTCATTTACAACTACCTATCCTCCTTAGAAGGGATTCCTCCATCATACTTCTTAATCATTAATGCCCTTAAGTATTCAAAATCATTATTAGGTAACTCAAAATCTTGTACCATATCAATTTCAAAAGTATGAGTGGGAGGAAGAGGTAATACCCGGTGAATGAAATCCTAGAAATCAGAAGTAATTCTAGCACTTATCAACTCATTTGAGGTTACTCCCTATTGTGAACTTCTAGAGAATCCATCATGCATGCATCATCATCTATGTCATCATCATCAGCTTCCTCAACTTCTTTGTCTTCATCAAATGGGTAATAAGGCAATAAGCATATATCACACCACTCCATATCATGGACCTCTTCCACAACAACAACTCTGATAGCTAAAGGATTAGGCACCAATATTTTTCTGGGGTTGGGGCTATCTATTTCCTGATCCCATGGGCCCTTTACCCCTATCATCTGGTCTATGATCACCTCTGGGCTGATTTGTAAAGCTTTCTTGACCTTGTGGCTTATGCTGACCTTAAGAACCTTGTCCAATCCCCTTCTCTGCTCTATGGCCAATTTAATGGACATTTCCTTAACATCTCTGGCCAATGTTTTTACAACCTCTTCTAGATCCACAAACACACTTGACTGAGGCTTCTCTAGATTGATTAACTTAATACCTTCCCTTTTAGGAGGCTTACCAACTACTTTGATATTTTTTTCAATTAGCAAATCCATGGTAAAGGCCTACCTCAATGTTCTGGGTTTTAATCCCTTAAATAATAGGCCGTATTTTGGTCAAAAGCATCGAATATTTTATCGACAAAAACATCACTTTGCCTCAAGATTATAGGTAGCCTATTCAAGGTCTTATTGAACCTAGTATTGAAGTCATGAATAGATTCATTAGGATTTTTCTTTATATTTTAAATTCAGATAAAAGGAACCTAGGATCTGTTTTATCCACATATTGTAATGTAAAAGTATTTTCATTTATGTCCATGTATCTATTAAATTATCTTGCAAAGACTTATACCGATCAAGTGCATCCTCCTCAAGAGTATGAATAAACAATTTTATATACACATCCTCAAATTCAATCTCAAAGTCTTCCATCATATTGATAAAGAGTTTTAAATGCTAATCGCCAGTGATAGCATTATTCCCTTGAAATTTAGGTAGTCTATTTCTAACATCTAGGGCACAACATTTGGATATCCAGCCATACCTCTAAAATCTATAGGACCAAAAGTATTGACAAAAAATGGAGGTCTAGGTGGAGGTTGGGCCATATTGCCTTGAGGGGGTGATCTTACAGGAGAAAAAGAATGATGAGGGACAAGAGGTCTTTGGAACACAATAATATAATTTTCAAATGTCCTCTAAAGGCTATATTTCATGGAAAACCTTATCAACTTTTGAAAATACAGGGACAAACTGAGAAGCACACTTATCAAACACAAATGAAGGCCCCTCTCCAGTTGGAGAATTCAATTCTATATAAAGATTACCTGATTTAGAATCACTTGAAGAAGAATGGTAATCCTCAACCGCAGGTTGATCACTTTCCATAATGGATAACTCTTTTCTTGATTCCTGATCTCCAACTATTTTCCAAACTCTTTTTCCTTCTGAATTTGTCTTTCCCAGTTTTGGAAACAACTTTTTGGTAGGGTCCTTAGTGAAGAAATATCTTCTTCCTTCCATATTTGCAAATATTAGTGAAATTCACTTAAAATAGGTTAAGGCACTACTATTTATAAAATTTCAAACAACATGGAGTCACCACTAAGGATTTTCACCTTAGTTTATGCAAATGCACTATAAATGACTTGTCAAATATCAATCAATGCATAATTCCTACAAAGCTTAGCAAATCGACCTTCAACTTTACCAATATATATCACTAATGATATAAATTTAGTGCAATAACCACAAGAAACTAGAAATATTGCACACCGAATTTGTAATTTTACACAATTCTTACAAATATGAACACATGATGACATTTAAACAACGTATTTTCACTTATCTCATGTAAGAAACATTACACAAGTCAAATATAAGAATTCCTTTGAAGCTCCCAAGAAATGATGCAAAAGCGGTGTTGTTTCCACACAAATAAGTCCCGAGTTCAAATGATCCTGGAAATCACGTAAAAATGATGTTGTTTCCTCAAAAATAGGTCCCAGTGTTCAAATAATCCCCGAAAATGACACAAAAATAGTGTTGTTGCCACACAAATAGGTCCCGGTGTTCAAATAATCCCCGACAACGGTGCCAAAAAGGTGTTGTTTCTAGACAAATAGGTTCCGATGTTAAAATAATCCCGATAACAAAGCGGTGTTGTTACCGCACAAATAGGTCTCGATGTTCAATTAATCCCTGGTAACCACACCAATCTTGTGTTGTTGCCACATAAATAAGTCCCGAAGTTCAAATAATCTCCAGCAACGCTAATAAGTCCCCCAGCAATACCAATCTGGTGTTGGTATCCAAATTGATTTTACCTTAGAATTCAAGAAACATCAAAATTTTAACAAGACAATGAGAGACAAACAGATCATATTAATGAGTCATTTTGTAGCGGGGAGGAGATTCATTTGGCTCTTTATCACTTGAGCATTTGAGAAATGGATAACACCATATAAAATGATTTGATCTATCCTCACTACTTTAGGATGTGCCTTTCGACCCGGGGTGAGAGGAGACCATTTGTAACCTCTGTTGGTGGAGGAGAATGAAGATATCCTTCTTTTAAATGAATTTGAAAGGAAACCTTTAGAAAATATGATCAATGCACCACAATTTAACTCTCACGAGTTTTCACTTCTAAAGAATGGTGATATTTTCTAAATAAGGTTAAGGTTACTAAAGAAATTATGGAATCCTGATTACTTCTGCATATTTTGGTAGTAGAATTTATTCATTTGTGAACATACAGGGAAAACATGGTATTTTAGGTAGGATTCGTTGTTTTTTGAATAATTTTTTTGTGGGAGATTAAGCAGGATAAAGTTGATTTTTCTAGATCTTTGAGAACCTTCACAACAATTAGAAAACTAAATGACAGAATGTTTCAAAATAGCTAAAATATTCCTTCAACTAGAAGGTGTGCATCAATGGAGGCCCAAATTTGCAAGGTTTCACAAAATATTTGAGAATTCAACATGAAGGATCGAGTTAAAGACTCAATTAAATATTAAAGACCCTAGTTCCTCACACATAAGATACACTCAAAGGCTTACAGATAATATTTATCAACAAAATGACAATAAAATGATTTTAAATTGTTTAATTCATTACAGGATGAAGGCTCTTCTCATAATCAAATTGTAAATGCCACTAAACTATCGAGGGACAAGATCCTATGTGATTCAGAGGTATTTTTACACAAGATTGTAAAAGGAACATCAAAACCATTTGAAAACATTTTGAAATAAAAGCAAACACAATTTTTCCCAAGATTAACAAAGACTAATTCAAGATCTATTAGATTTATCAGCAGAGGAAAGTTTCTTGAACAATCTCAGAGCTTTTCAATGGTTGTACACTTGCAACCATCTTCACATGATCAAATATAAAACACAAGAGATTAACAAGTTTCTCATATGGTCTCTCAAGAAGATGGGATTTCTCAAATTTTCTCATAAGAATTCAACCCCCAACCTTTTTCAAGACTATTCTCATTGCATTTACACATTTCACTTGGTCACTCACCCCAAATTTTCCCCTAGAAAGAAGAATATTCAAGGAATCCTTTACTTGTTACCAATTTGTCTCAGAAAGTGATGTTTAACAAATTTACACCCAAAGCTGCCAAGTGGACAAATCATGAACTGATCACATTTCTCATACCTTCAACTATGACTAGGATGCCACGCCATAGCCATTTGATAGTCCTTCTAATCATTCTATTATTCTCTCATGCGAGAAATCCCCTTTTTAATCTTTTTCAGGTGGCTCTGTATAGCTTGTCTGACAAGAAATCATTTTTTCCCTCGAGGAAACACCTTGATAAATGAGTTCCCTCACATGGATGCCTACATTTTTGCCTCTCGAAATGAGATTCGCGCATGTATAATCTCACACATTACCTCCGCTACGAGTCCGAGTCGCCAGCGAAGAGGAGGCAACAAAAGTCTCTACTTGTTTCCTTGGAGCAATCTGTAAAGGTGAAGTACAAAGGCAAGTTCTAGAACGAGTGCAGGCCTTCCACATGTTTTTTTGGTGTAACTTCAAAAATGAAGTTTAGAGGCAAGACCTCAATTGAGGGCAAGCTCTCCACGTGCCCTGGCCCAAGAAAATTGCCTTTTGGCCTTTTAAAAAGTCTTAGTATAAATATGAGCTAGTGAAAGCCTCCACGTGTCTCTTTGGCACACTTTTTATATGGTGCCTAAAAGCATACCCTAAACAAGCATGGGATCACCACGTGTCTCAGTCTGGAAAAGTTGTTTAAAATTTTTAAGGACCAGTGGAAGGCACCACGTGCCTAGGGTACGAGAAGGTTTCTTCAGCCATTAAAAAGTATAAGTATGGGAAGACCAACGAAAACCTCCATGTGTCCCTTCGGCACTTCTTCAAAAGTAAAGTACAGGGTAGGTCCACAACAAGCATAGGCCCTCCACGTGTCCCAGGCCTTAGAAAGTTTCTTGAAAAGTTTAAGTATAGAGAGGAGCCAGCGGAAGCCTCCACGTGTCTCCTTGGCACAACTACTAAGGTAGGACCCAAAGGCAAATTTCAAATGAGTGTCAGCCCTCCACATGGACAAGCTTTGAGTTGAAGTGGGCCTTAAAGTTTCAAAATGACCCAGTGACCAGCCTTCCCACTTGTAACATGAAAAAATTCCATGTGTCCTTCTTTGGGGTCAAAGTAAGACTTTTTGCCTACCGTTTCATATTTTTTGAATGGCCAATTAGATACTATCATGGTTGCAGGACCAATTTGGTATTTTTTTAAAATTTGAAAAAAGTGGAAAATTTCACCAAAAAGACCTTTGAGCTGCATCCAATCATAAAGGACCACGTTTCCATGGATGTTGGGATATAATTTGACTAGAAAAACATGCCCATCAAACCATAAAATGCAGGGAAATCACCATTTGTGCCCAAGAATTGAATTTTTCTTTAAGGAAAAAGAATTTGTGAATGATACAAGGCCAAAATGTGATCCATGACCATGTATAAGGGTATTCAATAGCATAGAAATGAAGAAAACATTTCACACATCCATTCAGGGGAATAGAAAATACGACAGAGCCCGCAGGATGAAGAATTTTGAGGGAAAACTAGGGCACGATCAAATCAAATACCAACAAAGTTCTTACGACCAATATGCTCCAAATATTATGCACTAAATCTATCAAAGGCATTGTTTTAAATAATATCTTGTGGTAGTACGTAGTAGCTGCTAATTTCATACTAACTTAACTTAGTTTGTGAAATCCTAGTGACCGCTAAGCTACAAATAATATGTTACGGCAATACCTAGTAGATGTTAGGATCAAAATATATTTCTTTATTATGTTAACTCCTATTAATTGCTATGTTCCAACTATTGAGATGTGATAGTGTCTTAGAGGCCTAAGATTTCAAAATATCCTTTTTTGAGTCATAACCTAGTGGGTCCTATACTCAAAATATCCTAATAAATGATAAACTTAAATTATTACATTATTAGGAAATAAGGGATAAAATATGTAGGATAATCCCTCATAGAATCGCAACATAGAAACTATTATGCGAGAAAAATATTACAGATCTCAAATAAAAGTGGAGGATAAAATAACAAAATATAAAGAGACAATATTTAACATGGTTCACCCAATTTGGGCTACGTCCACCAGGAATCACTTAATCAAATTTTATTACAAGCCACCACTCTCTCAATACAAAACCTAGATCTATTTAGAGGTATGCTCAACAAACTATATAGAATTCACACCCGAATTAAAAATACATCTGCAATGTTACATTATTTCCTACCATATGCATAAAACCATATAAGTAGACAAATTCCTAAGTAGTTTTACAAAACCATAGGTATTAAAACCATGGTACAAAACCGTCCCATAAACCTATGGGTCAAAAAGCCCACCCATATGAGAAATTCCCATTTCCCGGATATCGGGCACATTTGAAGGCCAAAAAAAAAAATTCGGTGGCTATACCCCTAAACAATGGCGAGACAACTATGAAAAGTGTACAATACTCTTATTATACAGTCTTCAACACTTTCACACATGAAAAAAGCTCCACAACCTAACAATCTCCCACTTGGGGACTAGTTTCCATGAAGACCAACCAAAGTTGAACATAAGTGAACATAACATAGCTTCAATTTTTTCCTTGTGACCACCTTGGCAATCATGTCTGCAAGATTCCTACTAGTATGAATCTTCTCTAGCTTCAAATTATCTTCCTCCAAAGTTTTCTTGATGAAATGGTCCCTTAACTATTTATGTTTCATCCTAGAGTGAAAAGTAGAGTTATTAGCTAGGTGTATAACACTATGACTATCACTATGCAAATTTTCTTCCTCCTACTTATGTGCCAACTCCTCAATAAATTTTTGTAACCAAATCATTTATTTTCTTTCCTTTGTGGCAGCAATATACTTAGCCTCTGTGGTTGGCAAAGCCACCAACTTCTGTAGTTGTGAAATCCATCTCACTGTTGTCCCACCTGGCATTCTCCTCCTGTCATGTCTACATCTCCACTCTAGTCATATCTAAATCTACATAACCATAAAAAGTGGTATCTGATCCACTATAGCACAAAATTGTCCCCATGGTCCCTCTTTAATACCGAAGGATCCACTTTACTACCTATTAGTGATCTCTACCGGATCACTTATAAATCTACTCACCACTCCCACTGCATGGGCAATATCACGCCTGGTGCACACCATGGAATAAATCAAACTACCAAATGTTAATGAGTAAGGTACCTTGGACATCTGGTTTCTCTCTTGCTCTGTCTTGGGAAATTTCTCCTTTGATAACTTGAAATGGCCTTCCAAAGGAGTCCCAACCAGTTTAACATCCTACATATTAAACATCTCCAAGACCTTGTTAATGTACTCTTCCGGGATAAAATCAGCTTCCGTTCCTTCCTATCTTGATATGTCCTCATACCAAGGATTTGTTTAGCTACCCCTAAATCCTTCATAGCAAAGGATTCACTTAGATGTTTCTTGAGTACTTTTCTTTCCCGCATGTTTTTACTGCGGTAATATGTCATCCACATATAGACAAAGGATAATATAACTTCCATCCTCAAATTTATTTTTATATAGGAAATGGTCATAATTACATCTAATATAACCTTACTCCATCATGAAGCTATGAAATTTCTTATACCATTAACGTGGAGCTTGATTCAAGCCATACAAGCTCTTCTTCATTTTGCACACCATCTCCTCTTTACCTTTGACCTCAAAGCCCTCTCGTTGCTACATATATAGTTCATCATCCAAATCACCATGAGAAATGCAGTCTTTACATAAGGTTTTTCTAATTGCAAGTCTTCTCTAATGCTAGTATTCCTAGAACAGTTCTAATAGAAGTCGTTTTTACTACGGGAGAAAAAATCTCATCAAAATCTATACATTTTTTTCGTGCAAAACCCCTTAACCACCAACCGAACCATGTATCTTTTCTTTCCTCCATCTTCCTCTTTGACTATTAACACCCACTTCTTATGTAATTATCTTTTCGTTTGGGTATCTACACCAAATCCCATGTTTGGTTCTCCAATGAAGCCCGATGCTCCTCATCCATGGCTTGCTCCCCATTCTTCCCGGAATCTACTTGCATTTCTTCATCAAAGATCTTTGGATCTCCACTATCGTGTGACAAATAAATAATAAAGAGAAGGAGAAAATGTTTAGGTGCTCTTTTTACCCTATAAAACCTCCTAAATATAAGATTTTCGGGTTCCTATTGAGGAGGTTCCTTAACCGATTCAAGTGTCACTTTCCCATCTAGAAGATCCCTTATTACTTCATATTCTTTCTTGGATACTTCCTTATTTTCCCGCAACTTCGCTAATACATGACTTTCTCATTAAATACCACATCCCTAGATCAAATGATTTTCTTTTCCTTAATAATCCAAAGTCATGACCACCATAACCAATGAAAGTACATTTTTTTGATTTAGTGTCTAGCTTGGTCATATCATTCTTGTCTATATGGACAAACACCTCACATCCAAAGACTCTAAGAAATGATCAACAAACTTTCTTACCATACCAAGCCTCCTCGTGTATGCCTCCATCCAAGGCACTTGAGGGTCCTCTGTTTATCAAGTACACAACCGTGCTCACCTCTTCTACCAAAAAGAAAGAGACACACCCGCATGTAACCTAATTCTCTTAACACGTTCCATTATTGTCTTGTTCATCCTTTCGACACCTATTCTATTGCAGATTTCTTTGAACCATCTTTTTCCTATGGATTCCATTCTTAGAAAAATAATCATCAAATTCATTGCTACAATACTCCCCTCCATTATATTACCTAATACATTTTAGCTTAAGACCTGTTTCATTCTCTACCAATGCTTTCCATTTAACAAAAGTGTCAAATACATCAGGTTTTTTTCTAATACAATAACCCAAACTTTTCTTGTTGCATCATCAATATAAGTAACATAATAACTTGAACACCCAAGAGATGATACCTGAGCTGGTCCCCACACATCAGAATGCACCAACTCTAACTAACACTCTTTCTTATAGGTCCAACCTTGAGAAACCTTACTCACTTTTTTCCCCATATATGCAGTCCTTACAGAACTCCAAACTTGTTTCGTAAATCTAGGAAATCTATCTTTATGATCTCCATGCCATTATAGCTCATATGACAGCCTATAGTGCCACAATGTTGTATCTACTTATGAACATAGAAGATTACAAATTTTAGTGCTATAAGTGCTTAAACACAAGGTTCCAACCTTCTTACCTTTTTCCACCACAAGGGAACCCTTGGTAACCTTCCAAGAGTCCACTTTGTAAATATCACAATACAACCATCACTTCCTAACTTCCTTGCCAATATCAAATTTTTTTCTTAATGTAGGCACATGTCTAACATTCTTCAATAGCAAAGTATTCCCATTTTGTATCTTAACCTAAACAAAACCTTTTCCAACTATGTTGTAAGGCTCATCATCACCAAGAAAAACATGCGAAAAATCTCCTTGAACATAATCAACAAAATAATGCCTATGTGTAGTGGCATGGAAGTAAGCCTTCTAATACCCAAGATTTAGTAATATTGTGAAAAGAAAGAATCAAAGCATTCTAACGGTTCACGTCATCACCAATCCGACACTATGATAATTCTTCACCGGGAACTCCTCGTGCTATGATTATTTACTAATGCACAGCCTTTAGTTTGGTGGATGTAATCTGGAAACAAAACAACAACCGAACACAAGAATACCATCGACTATGATAAGACGGAATGATGACAAATCTGAAATATCAAAGTAAATTATAATATTAACATGAAATTGTTACAATCTCACCCATGAGATACTTCAACAAGACTATGGGAGAAACTTTACAATTACACCTCTCGATGGCTTCTTCAACACACCTTTAACTGATGGCTTCCTTCGCACACTTCCTACAATATTTCTCACTACTTCTTTCTATGCTAAATGAGGGGGTGGCCTCTCTATTTATAGAACTTCCAGGGCTTATCCATCTTATCTCTAAGATAGGATAAGAAATCCACTCTGACGAATCATATTCCATACCTTAACTCTTATCTGTACATGTAAGCTTATCTCTTAAGATAAGATAAACCTTATCATTTTACATGGGTTCCACATTTTTAGACTTTTTACAAATAAAATACACAAAATATTTATGACCTCACTCCTTGTCCTTATTACCAATATAATATTTCTAATTCCTAATCATGTAGACCCTACTTCTCTAATTACCCAAACTTTGACATTTTAACATTACCGACCACTTACGACAAATATTTACTTTTACAACATTCCTATTGTACTTTGATCATTACCGTATCTCCACATTATCGGCGACACCGCATCGACGGCGCCCGTTATCTTCTATCGACGCTACTACTAATTATACTTAACAACATCCTATTCCTAATACATACATTAATGAAATAGAAATTATGGAGGAAAATTTTAGTGTCGACATCTTCCCCTTCCTAGCTTCTACTCCGTCCCTCTGAGTAGACTATTCTCGTGCTTGGAAAATCTTCAACTTGTCATGGTTGACCCATTTCGTAATGGGAGTGCCATCCAATTCCTCCAAATGCAGACGTACCATTTTCATGCACAAATTCTGCTATTTTGTAGGGCCCCATCCATTTTGGAAGAAATTTTCTCTCGTCTTCTTTTTTTTGTATCTGAATCATATACTAGACCAAGTCATTCACATGAAATGGAGACCACCGGATCTTTTGATCAAAGTATTCCTTCGCTTCATTTTCTTCTTATGGCTTGTATCCTTTGCTATTTCCCTCATTTCCTCTAGCAAATGAAGATGTACCAACCTTTCTTTTTACTCAATCACTTTCATCCATCCTTTCATTTTTCATAACTCTCACAAAGGGGGAATATCAAACTCAATAGAAGAATCGGATCAATGCCATAGGCCAACCGAAATGGGGAGTATCCTGTTGCTGACTTTGATGTTGCCCTATATGCCCACAATGCCGCATGAATCCTTTTATCCCATTTATGTACCGCAAGGCCGCATCTTTGCTAGAATTTGACACAACACAAAATTTGTTCGCTCCACCCGTCCATTTGTGCTTGGCTTGTATGTTGTTGCTGCCTTCCCCGTGCTTAATAGAAAACTTATTGACTAGGGCTTCTACCACCTCATTAATGAAGTGGCTTCCTTGATCTCATTACAATTTCTAATGGACAACCAAATCTGTGACAATGCGCTCATATATGAACCTCGCCACTTCATCCATGGAAGTCAAGTTTTCAATGGCCTAGCTTCAACCCACTTGGTTAAATAATCTGTGGCAACTACAATATACTTATTTTGGCGTGATGTAGTTGGAAGTGGACCTACAATGTCTATTCCCCACTTTTCAAAGGGACCAAGGGGAAGAATAGGACATAATGGAGCTGATGAAGTCTTACGGTTACCATGTGTTTGACAAATATCACATGTCTTACAATAATTATAACAATCTTTAAAAAGAGTGGGCCAATGATAACCTGCATCCAAGATCCTTCTTGCTGTAAGTTGTCCAGAGAAGTGCCCTCCACATGTACCATTGTGGAATTCTTCTAGCAGCTCCTTTCCTTGATCACGTCCAACCGCCTCTCTCAGATCGCCATCGTGTCCTATTCAAATAATGCTCCATGCAGTAATAGAATATGGACGACTCGGCTTGAGTAATCTTTCTCTTAGTCTTTGATTTGGCACCATCAGAAACTTGAATTCATTCGTATAATTCCAAATATCTATGTATTCACTAGGGATTGTGTCAAGGGAGAACAATGCCGCATCGGAAAATCATCATCATCACAAGATGATCCTAAACCATCATAGGCTCGAGAGAGTGCATCCGCATTGACATGCTTCTTTCCCGCCTATCTATAATATCAAATTCAAATTCTTGTAGCAAAATTATCCATCTTGCTATCCTCCCCGATGGGTTAGGCTTATTGACAATATATTTCAGAGCCTCGATGATCTCACATACAACTATAAATTTCTGCCCTAAAGCAAGTAATTTCTAAACTTCTTTACAAAGAAAATGATAGCCAGAGCCTCTTTTTCAAGCCATGATATAGTTTACCTCAAGACGCTCATTTGTCTCTCTCCCAAAGTAAATTGGATGTTCATTCCCATTTTCATCCTTTTGGCTCAAAGTACTACCTAGTGCTGCATCTCGAGGCATCAAGTGTACACAATGAATGGCTTGCTCCAACTGATTCTTCAAAACAGTGAAGACACCAGTGGCTTCCTTCAGCTTGTCCAAAAGCTTCATGCGCCTTGTTTCCTAGGTTCATAAGTAACATCCTTCTTCAAGAACTCAAGGTTAGTGGTCAGGCAATCTTTGAGAAATTCTTGATGAACCTTCTATAGTAACCCACATGGCCTAAAAATGATCTCAACTTACTTCTATTCATAGAAATGGTAAATCTTTGATTTTTGAAACTTTATCGATCAAGCACCAATACCATCTCTCGATACAACATGCCCTAACAAAACGCCTTTAGAACATCCAAAGACACACTTTCAGTAGGGTTTAGTGAGGCTTGTGCTTCATCTAACCTTTGAAATGTTGTCTCCATCTGGTGTGGTGGTCCAACTTGCTCCCATAGATGCAAAAATCATCCGTAAATACTCGATGAAGGTCCCAATGTAGGGTTCAAACACCCTATTCATCAAACGCTGGAATGTTGCTGAGCATTACACAACCCAAAAGGCATAACTCTATAAGCAAACGCTCCCAAGGAGTGGTGAACGTGGTCTTCACTGATCTTTCTCTCGCTATACGAACTTGGTCAGAGCCGCTATATCCATCAAAGAAACTATAAAGACTCCCGCCACCTACTTCGGCCCAAGATCTGATCTGAAAATGGAAGAGGGTAATGATCCTTCTTTGTTGCCTTATTGAGCTTCCTCGTAATCAACACAAATGCGTAGCTTCCCATTCTTTTTTATTGAGATCACAATGGGAGAAACCCATTCTCAATTCTCCACAAAGAAATATGAATCCCGCATCAAGCAACTTATCTATTTCTTCTTTTACAGCCTTGGAAAAATTAGGATTCATTCTATATGGCATTTGCTTTATGGGCTTAGCACCATCTACCACCAATACAATGTTCTACCCAACTTACTTGACGGAGTTCCTTGTAATCAAAAGTGAATAGGTGTATGTACCTTCGAAAGAGCCGGAGGTAGGATTCCTTCTCACTCTCCATCACAAAGATCACCAATCTTTATTTGTTGGAGACGATCATCAACTTCTTCTTCTTCGTATAATTTTATGGGGTCATGAGTTGGTGTGACTGGAAGGATATCCATGACCAAACATCCACCTCACTTTCTTCATCTTCAAAGTGTCCACTTCACCGGTACTAGAGTAATCGAGGATGTCCAATCATCGCCATCACTTGAATCCACAGTGTTCTCGCTTTATGATGTCGAGGATCACGCTTTATCTTCACCTCTCTCTACCACGTCCAAGTGTCATGAAACCTTCATTCCAAAGAGTTTCTTGCATGAACTCTCCTTAGCCATGGTCTTCCCAAAGAAAGATTGGGTACGCAATAGCACCATTTTTCATCACCCGAAAGTCTACCACACATACAACACCCATAATGATATTGCCACATTTGAAACTACACCTTCTCGGTTTAGTTTTTCCTTTATTTAATGACCTTAACATAAGTGTCAAGGGCGATCAATTTTTAAACCCAACATATTCATTACAGACTCGGTCATTACATTAATCGCAGCACCTCCATCAACTAAGACATCATGAATTGAAATACCATTACATAATACCTCACCAGGGAGCATAGGGATCCGCCTCTCGCTCCAAAACAGGGACCTCAACCTCCTTCCTTCTTCGAGCATTGAGTCCACCTCGCAACTCCCGCCTCTTCTCGAAGACATAGCCAAGAGTTGACCATATGTAATATTTGTGCCCTTTGGACAGATCTTCCAAGATGGAGTATGGTCCTCGCCCCCGTGAAATCGTAAAATCCCGCACACCCAACTTTCTTCTCCTATGTTTCTTACTAGTTTCTCCTTTCATCTTCTTAGATCATTTCCATCTTGATTATCTTTTTCTTTCTTTCTTTTTGTTACAAACACATCTACTTCATTATTTCTACTCTTATCTACTACATCAAGAGAATTCACAGTGCTTTTCCTTTATCATTATCTCTTTACTGTATGTAGAAGCTCTATCTCGACAATTATACTTATAATGACCCTTTTATAACAACCATAACAAACAACTTCGTAAATATTTCTTTTGACCTCTATCTCCTCCCCGAGAACTAAATTCCTTTCCTCAAGAAGATTAATAGTTAACTCGCCCATCTTCCTAAGCAGATCTTCATACTCAGATGTACTAGGAGAAATATTTGTGCTCACCGGAGTGGTCAGGATTCTGACCAAAGGTGCCGGTGTAGGCTCTACTTTAACAACAATTTCTTTGGGCTCCTCTTCCATGCTTTCTTCTTTTTCTTGCAATCTCCTTTGCTTGTTCAATGGTAGTCGGGCGGTCATACTTCACTCGTTGTCTCGATCTCCGCTTCATCCCAAGAATGAAGTGCTTACAGAGGAGATTATCCACGCCATTCATCAACCCATCCGCTAGTCCTTCCTTCCGGATCTCGGGCATCGAGCTTCCTCCTTAGCTCTAGAACACGAGCATGATAATCCCTTATCTTCTCCTTCTCTCCTTGGGATAGCTTTGTGATCTCGATCATGAGATCTGCATAATTTTGTTGTTCACCAAATTCTTCAAGAAAACTTTCAATTAATAAATCCCATGAATTTTTCACATTATCACCTAGTGTTTCAAACCACCTAAGTGCTGAACCATCCAAAAAGGTAGGAAAAAATTCAGTCCATTGTTCCCTTCTTATAAGGCCATTACAAATACAAGATCGCTTAAACTCTTGAATGAAAGAAGAAGCATCTTCATTAGATTGAGCTGAAAAAATAGGAATCTTTCCCATTTTCAAAAGTAACCACCGTGAAATACCAACCCACAAGTACAATCAACAAGACTTATGTGCACAAATAATTGGAATCACTATACTAGAAAGTGACTTTACACCTTTCTACAGTAAAATAGAAATGACCACGGTAAACTATGGTAAAACTTGACTTACTACGGTAAAAACTGACTTTACTGTGGTAAACACTATTCACAGTAAAAAGTGAAGTTACTGCAGTAAATACTATTCACGGTAAAAAGTGACTTTACTGTGATAAATACTATTCCCAGCAAAAATGACTTTACCATGGTAACTACTATTCATGGCAAAAATGACTTTACCATGGTAACTACTATTCAAAAAATGACTTTACCATGGTAACTACTATACACAAAGAAAAACAAGGTTACCCTCCAATTGATTTTTGACTAAGTGGGAATATCTCTCCGTAAAATCCACCAACGAGGAATGGTCCCAAGAACGGAACCAAAATGTCATCACCAATCCTAAGACTATGATAATTCTTCACCGGGAACTCCTCGTGCTATGATTATTTACTAATGCACAGCCTTTAGTTTGGTGGATGTAATCTGGAAACAAAACAACAACCGAACACAAGAATACCATCGACTATGATAAGACGGAATGATGACAATCTGAAATATCAAAGTAAATTATAATATTAACATGAAATTGTTACAATCTCACCCATGAGGTACTTCAACAAGACTATGGGAGAAACTTTACAATTACACCTCTTAATGGCTTCTTCAACACACCTTTAAACTGATGGCTTCCTTCACACACTTCCTACAATATTTCTCACTACTTCTTTCTATGCTAAATGAGGGGGTGGCCTCTATTTATAGAACTTCCAGCTTATCCATCTTATCTCTAAGATAGGATAAGAAATCCACTCGACGAATCATATTCCATACCTTAACTCTTATCTCGTACATGTAAGCTTATCTCTTAAGATAAGATAAACCTTATCATTTTACATGGGTTCCACATTTTTAGACTTTTTACAAATAAAATACACAAAATATTTATGACCTCACTCCTTGTCCTTATTACCAATATAATATTTCTAATTCCTAATCATGTAGACCCTACTTCTCTAATTACCCAAACTTTGACATTTTAACATTACCGACCACTTACGACAAATATTTACTTTTACAACATTCCTATTGTACTTTGACTATCACTACCGTACTCCACATTATTGGTGGCACTGCATCGACGCGCCGTTATCTTGAGTTATCTAGAACCGAGGTTCTTACCGCCATTACTGTGCTATTTCAACTCTTAGGTAAAGAGCATAGAATTAATAAAGCCTAACGTCTTCATCAAATTCTAATGTAACCAAAGCTAGCATATTTACAAATGACCGTATTAAAATAATTTAAATGATTTGCTACTAAACCATTCTCAAACATATTCATATTAAACAACTATTTCATTAAAAATATCTTGTTAGAGAAAGAGGTTTTTTCATTAAACTTTCCTAATGCATCAATCAGCTTCTTTTGTATTCTTTTCTTTTGAAACATTAAATAATACCGAAGATGCAAGACACACCAAATTGTCCCAAGTGCCTTCTTATCCAGAAAAATCCCATTCCACATTTGTCATGCTTGAGGGTTTGTTCACCTTCTTAGACAATGAATATAAAGATCCTTTTGATAAAGGTAATCTTCTATCTGCGCATCTTCCTAAGATAAAAATTATGCCCATTAAAAGTATCAACCCCGATCTTCCATCATCTCGCCACAACTCGTACTCAAGATAAAACTTTCCCCACAATTCAACACTTCAACAAACCAAACCAGGATCTGATACTAATTCTTAGGAAATAAGGGATAAAATATGCAGAATAATCCCTCACAAAATCGCAAAAGTAGAAACTAATATGTAGAAAAATATTACAGATCTCAAATAAAAGTGCAGAATAAAATAACACAACACAAAGAGACAATATTTAACATGGTTCACCTAATTTGGGCTACATCCACCAAGAATCACTTGCTCAAATTTTATTACAAGCCACCTCTCTCTCAATACAATACCCAAATCTGTTTAGAGCTATGCTAAACAAACTCTACACAATCGACACCCGAATTCAAAAGGCATCTCAGCAATGTTACATTATTTTCTAACATATGCATAAAACCATATAAGTAGATAACCATTTAATTAGTTTTACAAAAACTTGGCTATTAAAACCATGGGCCAAAACCATCCCATAAACCTATGGGTCAAAAATCCCATCCATATGAGAAAACCCCATTTCCCGGTATATCGAGACACATTTTAAGGCCAAAAAAAAATTGAGAGTTGCACCCTTGAACCCTAGTGAGACAACTATGGAAAGTGTACATTACTCTTAGTGTACAGTCTTCAACACTTTCACACATTAAAATAGACTCTTAACCTAACATATATCATTGTAATGGCTAGTGGTCGATAAGCTCAAATCAAATTCATTTAAAATGTTAAATCCAATCAAAATTACTGTTTTAAATATCATGTTGTGACAAAGTGCATAGCGGGCTCGCTAATTTCATACTACCTTAATTTATTTTTGAAACCCTCACAACCACTAAGCTCCAAATAATATGTTGTGGCAATACCTAGCAAACGCTATAATCATAATATGTGACTCTATTTTGTTAAATCCTAATCTCTAGTGACCTATGTATTCCATATATTATGATGTGGTAGTTTCGTAGTGTTTCATTATTGAGTACTGACCATAGCTAACATATAAATATGGTATTGTGTTATACCTTAGCGTCCACTAAGATTACAATAGATTTCTTATTTTTCTTAAATCATAGAAAAGATAATATCTAACAATATGTGTTAGAATAACATAGTGGATGCTAAGATAAGAATATAATTCAATAATGTGTTAATTGCTAGAAACCATAATGTTTAACATATTTGTTTGTGGCCTTCTATAGAGACTAATTATATTGTGGCCTTCCATATCAATCCTAATGAATTAATATATTTGACAACACTCTATCTTCCACCAATAATACGTGGCCTACTAATAATATTTTTAAAAAATAATTATATCATCGTGACTACAAATCTATGTGATTTTTGTAATAGCTTAATAGGAGTAAAAGGAACTATAAATTTAAATACATAGTGATTGAAATATTTAATATACAAAAATTTATGTGTATATAGAATATATTTAACTTCCATTGCAAAAAAATCTCGCCATTGAAAACTTAATATGATTTAATATTTTTAAATTTTTTTGTTAACATATAATTTATCTCACAATGAAATAAATACCTTAGGTTCTTTCGATCATCATAATAAAAGGAAAAAAAAGTATACGTAATCGAATACCAAAATACTATTTTCAATTTAGCTAAATATTACAATCTTAAAAACTATCGATGAGGTGATTAGCCGTCATTATCAAGAAAACAAAATCCAAAGGGGTATATAGAATGACAGAAACTTGAAAGCATTCAAATCAAATAAAACCAGAGATGAAAAGGGATTTAATTTGTTCGTTTGGGGCATAAAAACATTCCTTTTTTTTTTAGAAGAACAAGGTAGTCTAAAAAAATGTTAAGAAGGAACCGGTAAGTAGAGATGGGTCATGAAACATGTTTTTGTAGGGTAAAACAGAGATGGACTGATGTGAAAAAGAAAGGAACTAGTAAGCCTAAGGACGATTGATAATATCATTAGAATGAACTGTAAGTAAAGTTTGTGCCACATACCATATTTTTGTAGGGAAAATCGGGCTGGATCTTAATTATCTAGTCCTATGCTAACATTTTCATGGGGTTTTAGGGAAAGAGATTTAAAGAAATGAAAATATACTAGGGATGGTGATGCACCAAATAAAGGGTGTTTCCAGGACTCGAGAAGGGTTAATTTGAAGAGGGTGTGTGCACCACATGTCAACTTCACCTATCACAACTTAGAGAGGGTAAAGGATACCACAAACTAAGAGACACGCGTTTCCCTTTGTTAAACTTTATCGACCGAGAAATATACCAGCTTCCTAATGAAGAAGGATGAACTTAAGAAGGGTGAACAAACACCACAACTCAACTGCATGCAATACTCCACCACTCGATAAGCATAGAACTCCAAGAACCTGCAATAGAAACTTAAACTTGCACAGTGTACCTTGCAAGTATGAGAAAGGCACAAAGAAGCATAGAAGGATGAAAGGACCGAGATTAGTCACAAAACACACACTTTTATTGCTTCAATAACATGCACAATGCATCATACATTCAGAAGAGGCAATAGTTTCCATTACAGTCTTGAAGAGGAGGCTTGAAAGTTCTCTCAACACACAAGAACAACTTGCGTAAGAGAGAGGATTCTTGAAAAGTATACACTACCTAGATATCTAACTGTCCAACTTGTCCGAATCATTGGAACCCTTTGAAATGAGCTTCCAACTTACATTTATAGAAGAATATGTGAGAAAGAAGAGGAAATGTCATAATTACATTCCTAAATCAAGGCCCATGATGTATTTATTACGCTTAGTTGAAACCACTTGAGAAGGTTCCATCATGGGTCATTAATTTCCTGATGACCTAGTCTTCTCAATTAATTAAAAGAATATTTAAATAAAATATTTAAATAATAATAATAAATATTATTATTAAAATATTTAAATAAAAATATTAATTTAATTAACATAATGTCGGGACCCCCCATTGACCCGTTTGACTTGAAGAGGAGGGGGGTCCATGTGGATAGAGTCTGCACAAATCTCAACTCGATGAGTTTCAATCCTCTAACTCAAGTTGCACTCAATTTTGAACCCCACACTAACTCTTTCCTCGCTTTGGCAATCGGATTTTTTGCATTGAGTCCTTCGGTATTTTGGTAAAGTGCACTGCAAACTCGCTCCAATCAACAATTATGCCACTATTGGGATCTTAGTATGGCATAGGTAGCTATGAGCTACACAATATACTCATTTTTCCAAAACTAAAAGATCCTTTATGTTACAATTTGCAACACATAAAATAAGCCCTTCAAAAATATATATTGAACAACCTGGGCAACCAAGAGGACCTTGGAAAATGTATGTAACAACCATATGAATTCTTCCTTAGTCGTGGATCAAAGCTAATAGAAATAAGCTAGATAAAATTAGCTTGAAAACTACAGATATAATCGTCCATTTGTAAAACAAGTTTCTCTCGAACTCGTAAAGGAATACTTTTATTGTCTCGATTGGACGTACATAATGGAAGGGTATAAATATTGCTTATCTGCCCTCGAGTTTCTCAAAGAGACCATTTACAAGTAACAAGGATGTAGCATGCAAAATGGCCAACCAGGTATTTCAGAGTTGACCTTCACATTCAATTCATTTTAGGAGAAGAAATGCTGAGCAATATGAATCGTTTCATTCTGCACCGTAATAAACCATCATCTCCTGATTCAGGAAAATTTTATGAAGCCTCGAATAACGTGACTCCAATCCATCATACACAGCAGTGAATATTTGTTTCCTAATTTCTGCTATTCGATCTCGAGTTCGTATAAGGATAAGCCTACAAATTTGAGGATGCATTCGATACTGAATAGATAACAACACAGTTGGACAACCTGCTTGCTGGAAGCGTTCAAAAGAAAGGCTTCTACTGTACTGCAACATGCCTGCTACCTGTGCGTGGGATTTTTCCTCTGACCACCGAATGCTCAGAGCCCGAACGGGAGTTGGGAGAAGTATGCTGGCAAAGGTGAACTGATCAGGTCGACATCTGTTTGTTGCTTCGTGAGGAAACCTGTGTCTTCTGTAAGCTGCAATTACGGTATTCCATGAGAAGGCATTTCTTTCTTGTGAGCCTGAAACTGGATACTTTTTCAACGTCGACCCATCTTCAACCATCTCGCCATCATCCTCCCTTATCACTTGGAGGATTACTCACCACCCAATTTGCAACTGCCACTTTAACTCTCCTTGTGACTCGCACAACGTGCTCCGATCCTGTTTACACGGCCCGTGCGGAAGTATCATGTTGGATAGCCATCATAATATTTCCACGCTTGGCAGTTTGATCCGATTTCTCCCATTCACAGAAGTTTGATCATGGTTTACCAAACCAATATTTCCACTTGGTGCTTGCCCTGAGTTCCCCTATTCATACCTCAGCGCGGGATTAACAGCTTGGCCTGCCATCATCAAATTTCTGACCTCGGCATACTAGCTCCAAATCCCCGCGTAACGGCTTGGACACATTAATCCACGGGCCCCGCCTCAGCTTCACCACGCAAACTTGGCAAGTTCATTCCTTATCTCCACAATTCCCACCAGCGTGCTGGGATCCCCATGATTTTTTCTCCTGCCGAGTTTTCCTTCATCAGATTTGAGGATAACATCAAACTCTCGGTGTAAACATTTCAGCTGTAGCTTGTAAGGTGTGATAATTCCAATAGAAGCCTTTATGCCTGCCAACTTAGTGACTCGTTGAAGATGCTCATATAATTGCAAAGAAAATTATGCCTCATGAATATTCTGATATGAAATAGCTCCACCTCTATGAGATTCACTTCCATGAGTTACATCGTAAAACAAGTAAGGTCTCGATAGAGAATCTTTGTAATAAATTTCATCAGGTCTCCCGGTAATACTCTCACTATCACTTAATTGATTTTCATAAAAATATCTTGAAGGAAAATCCCAAATTTGAGGATGCATTCGATGCTAAACATATAACAACATAGTTGGACAACCTGCTTGTTGGAAGTGCTCAAAAGAACTCTTACTATACTACAACATGCCTGACTGCTACTGCACCGAATACTCGGCCGAGGAAGGTCTGAACACCATTATAATTCATAGCTCTTTTTAAGATGTCGGTTTGACTCAATTTTACATTGGTATTCGATGGTGCTTATACTATCTTCCTGGGTCGATAGAAGTCCTTCCATTATGTAATTACAAACCCGAGATTCAATGATGTTGAACCTCCCATATCTGCATAATTTCATATCATCTCGGTCAAACAAGATAATTCTCCCAAGTGGTTGGTCGAGCATTGTCTTAGTGGATTAAACCTGACATCATGTTGACTTTGACTCTCCCTGACTTGGCCTTCGGATCTTTTTGCATCGATCTCCACCGGGATCCTTGTACAGTTCCTTTCATTCATCAATTTTCAACGAGCTATATTTTGCATTAACAAGACCATCGTCGAGCTCTTACAACTGAGAGTCTCTACCGAGATGATTTCCGAGATGACTATCAATTTGACACCGGATTCTCTATCAACTCGACCCCAAACTCTTCACTGAGTTGAGATAAACTGGGTGCCTTTCGATGCTAGGTGATCTCTCATATGCAATTTAAGAATTATTTTTAATTTTTGTATCTTGATAATAACCGGAGATGGGTTCCTGGGACTACTATTTTCATTTTGAACGTGATAGGACCCTGTTGTCCAATCTTGCCATGTGTGCAAAATTGGATAACATTTTTGGCGACCTCTCGGGGATGATTGCCTGCTAAGCATGATTCCAGTAGCCTTAAGTCATCCATTGGGCATGGAGTCTATGTTGGAATCCTAAAAGTAGTATGATTTTCTTTGACACATCCCGAAATCTCCTTGAGCATTGCCGATATCCTGGGCCTCCCTAGAATGCTAAGCATGAAGTATACTGAATCTATTGAATGCTTGACATCCATGGAACACTAAAAAATTTTGAATGAAGCAGATTTTGAAACTCTTATGGAAACCTTGAACCTTCTTCTCCTTGACACCTTCCAATGATGAAACAAAGTGCAAAACAACACAAAACACAACAACAAGGAAAGAAAAAAACAACACACAACAATGTGCATAAGCACTTGGAGGAAAACACCTAATTTAACTGTACAGGGTGGAACGCTTCTCAAAAACAAGCTTTGAGATGTATCCCATTCACATGAATGGGCAGTTCTTCTCCATTGAGCCTAGATAGATGGAATGAATTTTCCTCTTTGCAACTTGTGATGATGTATGGCCCACTCCAGAGAGCATCAAACTTGGCATGCCTGCCTGGTTTGGCCTTGTCTTCATCCCATTTGAGAACTAAATCTCCCTCTTGAAAATTCCTATCAGACGCCTTCTTGTCAAAATATTTCTTAACTTGAGCCTGATGCTGCTCCAAAGTTTTCATAGCCTTGTCTCGTACTTCCTCTAACTCCATGAGTTCAGAAAACCTTATTGTCAGAGGATCACTCTCTATAACTTCAAGTTGATGAGCTAACTCCAAAGAAGGTAACTCCAATGAGAGTGGGAGTTTTTCCTCTCTTCCATATACCAAAATGAAAGGAGAATTTCCGATGGCCCTTTTAGGTGTGATCCGATCTGCCCATAAGGCGGTCTTAAGCTGTGTATGCCAAGTCCTCTTGTTAGTCTCCATTGTGCGCTTAATAATCCTTATGAGGTTTTTGTTGCTAGACTCAGCCAATCCGTTTCCTTGAGGATAGTAATTGGATGAAGTTTTGAGGTATACCCCATTTTTAACAGCCCATTCACTCAATTTCATACCAAGAAAAGCTAGCGCATTGTCTGAAATGACTGTAAACTGGAACACCGAACCTCGTCATTATACCCTCCAAAAAATCTAGAACTACCTTTTCATTGCTCTCTTTTAATGCTACCACCTCTGTCCATCGAGTAAAATAGTCTGTTGCAGTAAGGACCCACTTATGTCCATCACTAGATGGAGGATTAATCATTCCGATGAAGTCCAACCCCCATTGAACAAAGGGTTGATCCACTTGAATTGGATGCAATGGAAGAGCTGCCAACTTCTGCTTACCTGTGAAAAAGGCACATTCCTTACATTTCCTTACCCAGAGATGGGCATCCTTGAATAAATCCGGCCAATAGTAGCCAGCTCGCATGATCTTGGTAGTTGTTGTTCATGTGCGGAATAATGTCCTCCAGATAGGCCATTATGAAACTCTTCTAGTATCTTACTTACCTGTTCTGGTCCTATGCACCAAGGAGGACGCCGTTCAAATCTTTTCGAAAGAGAATGCTATCTACCAAAACATATGGGATAGATTGAAGATGGAAAGTTCATCTTTGGTTTTTATCCATGTTTACCGGATATGCTCCCGAGAAGAGGAAATTCTTCATTTTGGATAACCAATCAGCTTGATCAACATCCTCATCAGTATTTAGGAGTGTCACGTCCTCATTACTTTTGATTCCATGTCTCAGCAAGTTGTTGACACATAAACCCTTACCTCTGACAAGTTTAGTGACTTTGATGTGCACGTCATACTCCATTACCTTCGTGATCCATCCAGCACGCTTTTCATTCATTTCTTTGTTCAAAAAAAACTCCTTGACACCTGGATGAGACACCATCAGATGAATCTTGTTGTTGGACAACATGTGCTTGAATTTCTTCAAAGCTCGAATAACCGCAAAGACTTGCTTTTCAATGAATGAGTATTTGAACTCGTAGTCTTTGAGGGATTGACTGAAGAAAGCAATTGGTTGCTCCATCAGGTTGTTGTTTTGTTGGGTGAGGATCCCTGAAATGCTCTCTTGACCTACAAAAGCATAAAGGATAAAATCTTTGTCAAACCTAGGGTTCACCAAGCATGGGAGCTTGAGAAATGGCTGTTTTGATGGCTTCAAAGCTTTCTCATCCTTCCTTTGTCCATGAGAATGGCATGTTTTTCTTTAGCATGGCTGATCAGTGGTTTAGCCAATGTCACGAATTGAGGGATGAATCTCCGCACGAAATTTATGGTTCCCAAAAAACTCTGGAGGCCCTTCTTGTGACTTGGGAGAGATAAGGACATAATTGAATGAATCCTGGCTGATCGATTGATAATCCTTCCGCTGAAACCACATGCCCCAACAATTTTCCCTCGTGCACTGTGAAAATACATTTCTTGGGGTTAAGTGAAACCCCAAATTCCCTACACCTTTGGAAAACTTTCCTTAGATGCGTGATGTGATCTTCTGCATGCTTAGAGTATACAGTTATATCATCAAGGTAAACCAAAATAATATCATTGATTAGTCCCTTAAATGCCATGTCCATGGCTCTTTGGAAAGTAGCCCCGCATTGGACAATCCGAATGGCATTTTATTGTAGGCATACGTGCCCCACTTGGTAGTGAAAGCCATTTTGAATTGGTCAGATTCTTGGACTAGGATTTGATTGTAACCTGAATATCCATCGAGCAAAGAAAATATTTGAGCTCCTACCACCGTTTGAAGGATCTGCTCCATCGATGGAAGAGGATAATGGTCTTTTAATGATGCACGATTCAAATCCCTGAAATCTACGCATAACCGGATCTCTCCGTTCTTCTTCCTCACGGGCACCAAATTGGCTACCCATGAGGAATGCTTGATGGGAAAAATTATACAGGCCTCGATGAGCTTGGTTAGCTCCTTTCTCATTAGTGGCTCAATTTTGGGATTAATTGGTCTCTGTTTTTAATGAACTGGCTTAGCATTAGGATCTAGTTCGATGGTATGTTGTGCTAGACCTGGATCAAAACCACGCAGATCTTTATAGCTCCATGCAAAGATGTCATGATACTCTTGAAAAGTTTGATGAAAGCTTCTTTCTCTTCAGAAGTACACACTTTTCCGATCTTAAGAAATTTTTCATTTGATACTTCAACTTCCTCAAAATATTCTTCTCTGACCACCATGTTAGGGCTTTGTCTTGTGGCTTGGTCATCTAAATTGAAAATGGATTCCAAAGTGACTAAACCTTTTGGTAACTTGTTGCTTTTCAATTGATAATTTTCTCACCATATGACTCCTGCAACTTATCTTGATTCTTTGTAGCAAACTCCACCTCTTCTTGTAGGAAGAGGACAATTTGTTTGTCACTATCAAACACTTGCCAACTACTCACATTATCAGGGACTACTGGTCGAACCACCATTTTAACAAATTTCTGCCCTTCTTTCATGATATCAACTGGTATGTTGTATTGTGAACCAATTGTAGCAAGCCTATCTGCATCTTGATTTTGATCTCTAGGATTGCATGGATTCCAAAAGCTTCGAAATCTTCAATCAGGTCCCAGACTCGGTTCTTGTATGATCTTAAAAGATCATTTTTGGATGCACTACGTGCCAAAACTTGATGAACAACTAACTCACTATCTCCAAAAATAGTCAGGGCCTTGATTCCCTTCCTTTGGGCTAGCTTGAATTCCTTGCACAAGAGCCTCGTATTCAACAAATATCATAGTGCAATCGAACTGCAACCGAAAGATGAGAAGTACTTATCTCCCTCTGAGAAATTAACATAACACCAGCACTGGATCCATTCTTACTTCTTGAGCCATCGAAGAACAATTGCCACAGTCCTTTAGAATCACTTGGTGTTTTGACAAGTTGTGGTATGATCGTATCTTCTTCATGGATACAGTAAGTACCTAATCCTGTTTCTTCCAAGACCAGCAAACCAACTTCTTCTTCTTCTGCCAATACATCAGCATAGGGATCATACTGATGATCTCTACTTACTTCATCCAACAAAGTATCAGGGACTTCTTCAACAAGGGTGGTTGGTTCATGATCGGCATCTTCCTCTTCGGGATCGCCGATGGTGTAATTTCCATTTATGGGACTAGCAGTGTAGGGTTCTACATGATTATGGCAGATTGGTTCTACCCTTATAGTTACTTTGGTTCCGTATCGAGTCCTGAGAATCATATGCGACCAATCGGCTGATAGGTAACCACCCATCTTGGCAGTGAAATCCCGTGATAGGCAGATGGCAAAGAGGGGAGGGAGATCAATGACCGATATGTCTTGGGTGAATGAAAACTTGGGCATGCATGAATGGTAAGTTGAAGTCCTTTGATAACCCCAATAGTCTTAACAACTGTGCCATCCAGCTGAACAACCCCTCTTGTAACTGGCACATATTGTATGCCTAGTACATCTGCAATTTGTTTCGGCATGACAGAGCTACTGGCACCAGAATCGATCATGCAATTATGTACCAGGTGGTCGCCAATGATCAGGGAAATGTAGAATGGTGGTGGTTTGTTTGCCGTAGGAATGATTTTCCTTCCGGTTGACACAAACTTGTAGCATTTTCACTCCATGGCTTGGTGATCCACTGGTCGTAGCAAAATTGTTCAGAGCTTCTTGCAACAGGTTTCTTTGAGAAGGGATCGAGAGTGCGTCCCACATGGTAACGCTCAGATTGGTTTTCTTCATTTGTTCTACTATGCTGAAGGGAATTGCTCCAACTTTGATGACACTTTTTTGGGCATTGGGGTCCTCCTTTGGAAAATGTTTGTTGGGTACCGTGATGCCTGGAGAACCATCCTTCCCTACGGCGTGGCTAGCCGGTGTTTCTGGTGATTTCTTTCCCACATTTTTATCAACTGCCATTTGTAACCCAGGTTGAGAAGTGGATGCTAGATCAGCTTTGAGAGGTTGAGGCTCCATTGCTCTCTTTTTGGAATGAGTGTTTGCTACCACTGATGAAGAATCTATATTCAATCCACAAAAATCTTCTACTTGCCAGTTTAGCAAAGCGGATTCTTCAGGTGCCTGCGGTTGATCTACTGCTTCTTGCATAGATGAATTGTTTGTTAACTCTGAAGGGGCAGATACACTTTGAACCATAAGGGCCTGGCTAAGAACCCCATTGGGACAAAGATTTTGATTGTGAGGTTGAGAGCAAGGATAACACCATTCGTAGTCTTGAACTAGATTATTTTGAACAGGTACTATAGCTCTAGATGAGCTAGCTGCAAGAGGGTTCTGAAAGTTCAAGGGCCTAACATTTGCAACTTGACTTGTAGTTTGATTTTGAGGCTGATTGTTCCCTTGAAAAGGAGAACGGTTAGCTTGATACTGCTGATTTTGTGGCTGATACAGATGATTGTATTGAAATTGTTGCCTTTTGAGTGCAACGAGCTCATTTCCAAAATTTTGCAGTAGTGACTTGACTTCAAATAGGTCATTTGAAGAGGCAGGGGAAGATTGAGATGGTTGCTTGGAGTCTACTAGAATAGGAGCAATGATAGGCTGATGATTCGTAAGATCTAGAGAAAAGGGCATTGGTGGTCGTGGAGCTATCTTTCCAGCCTGAATCAAAGAATTCTCTGCACTTATGGCAACTTCGTAAGCATCAAGAAGTGTAGTCCCTCCCATGGACTGGATCATAACTGACTACATCACTATTCAAGGCTCACAAATAGTACAAGAATGCATTATGTGCAGAAGGCTTTACGAGCACTAGAATCCTATTCCAAGTCCTATGGAATCGGAAGTTGAAATCACTCATGTATTCTTGGGAAGCTCTCTTTATGGTAGTAAGTTGTTCCAAAAGTGATAGGTGATCACTTTTGTCTTCAAATTGTTTACATAGCTTTTCTCCCAACTCATCCCAAGTGGTTATAGTGCCAACACCTAACCCGCGAAACCATTGAAGTGCTTTTCCCTTGAAAGAGGTAGCAAGAAGTCTAACTGCAACGTTGTCTTCGGTGATATTATGTACTACACAGATGCTGGCTACATCAAAGATATGCTCCACTGGAGTAACGTGAGTTTCCCCATGTAGAAGGGTAAACTTTTGAGTGCCGCAATAGGTATCGGGTCACGTTGAGCCAACATAAGAGGACTGCTTGCATTGAAAGGGGGAAAACTTGGTTCCTCGCCATAGCAATGAAAGGTTGATTGTTCCTGGTGGAGGAAACCTTCCGTAAGGAGGAGTTGAATGACCCCTACTAGGTAAATCTACAACTGGGGATGTGGAAATGCCTCTTCTTCTTCTCTTTGGAGGAGACAAGGAAAGTTCGATATGCTGATAATTTCCTTTCTTTGAAGAAGCTCTTGTCTGAATTCTTTGCATAAGTTACCACAGAGAGATTTGGAATCCAGAGATATAGAGTCACTAGGTACTTTGACTTGTGTAAGTGAGAAGAGAAGTACCAACTCTCCCCCCACCGGCATGCCAAAAACTGTTGTCACCAAATCACTGCACCCTCCGAATGGCCAGGATGTGAATAGGACGTTCGGTGTGATTGGGACACATGGGATCACCTCTCAAGCTGTGGGACTTGGGCTCGAGGTGAACCTCCGGAGAAGGCCGGCTTCCTCTTCCTAAACTAAGTGTTGTACTACTCCTAGTGTAACAAAAATGATTATCTAGTCCTATGCTAACATTTTCATGGGGTTTTAGGGAAAGAGATTTACAGAAATGAAACTATACTAGGGATGGTGATGCACCAAATAAAGGGTGTTTCCAAACTCAGGAAGGGTTAATTTGAAGAGGGTGTGTGCACCACAGGTCAACTTCACCTACTGCAACTTAGAGAGGGTACAGATACCACAAACTAAGAGACACGCGTTCCCTTTGTTAAACTTTATCAGACCGAGAAATATACCAGTTTCCCAGTGAAGAAGGATGAACTCAAGAAGGGTGAATGGACACCACAACTCAACTGCATGCAATACTCCACCACTCGATAAGCACAGAACTCCAAGAACCTGCAATAGAAACTTAAACTTGCACAGTGTACCTGCAAGTACGAGAAAGGCACAAAGAAGCATAGAAGGATGAAAGGACCGAGATTAGTCACAAAACACACACTTTTATTGCTTCAATAACATGCACAATGCATCATACATTCAGAAGAGGCAATAGTTTCCATTACAGTCTTGAAGAGGAGGCTTGAAAGTTCTCTCAACACACAAGAACAACTTGCAGAAGAGAGAGGATTCTTGAAAAGTATACACTCGCCTGAGATATCTAACTGTCCAACTTGTCTGAACTGTTGGAACCCTTTGAAATGAGCTTCCAACTTACATTTATAGAAGAATATGTGAGAAAGAAGAGGAAATGTCATAATTACATTCCTAAATTGAAGGCCCATGATGTATTTATTACAGTTAGTTGAACCACCTGAGAAGGTTCCATCATGGGTCATTAATTGCCTGATGACCTAGTCTTCTCAATTAATTAAAAGAATATTTAAATAAAATATTTAAATAATAATAATAAATATTATTATTAAAATATTTAAATAAAAATATTAATTTAATTAACATAATGTCGGGACCCCCCCGTTGACCCGTTTGACTTGAAGAGGAGGGGGGTCCATGTGGATAGAATCTGCACAAATCTCAACTCGGTGAGTTTCGAATCCTCTAACTCGGTGTTGCAATCAATTTTGAACCCCACACTAACTCTTTCCTCGCTTTGGCAATCGGATCTTTTGCATTGAGTCCTTCGGTATTTTGGCAATGCACTCTGCAATCTCGGCTCCAATCAACAATTATGCCACTATTGGGATCTTAGTATGGCATAGGTAGCTGTGAGCTACACAATATACTCATTTTTCCAAAAACTAAAAAGATCCTTTATGTTACAATTTGCAACACATAAAATAAGCCCTTCAAAAAATATATTGAACAACTGGGGCAACCAAGAGGACCTTGGAAAAATGTATAGGTAACAACCATATGAATTCTTCCTTAGTCGTGGATCAAAGCTAATAGAAATAAGCTAGCTAAAATTAGCTTGAAACTACAGTATAATCGTCCATTTGTTAAAAACAAGTTTCTCTGAACCTGGTAAAGGAATACTTTTTATTGTCTGATTGGACGTACATAATGGAAGGGTATAAATATTGCTTATTGCCCTCAGAGTTTCTCAAAGAGACCATTTACAAGTAACAAGGATGTAGCATGCAAAACGGCCAACCAGGTATTTCAGAGTTGACCTTCACATTCAATTCATTTTAGGAGAAGAAATGTTGAGCAATATGAATCGTTTCATTCTGCACCGTAATAAACCATCATCTCCTGATTCAGGGAAATTTTATGAAGCCTCGAATAGCGTGACTCCAATCCATCATACACGGTAGTGAATATTTGTTTCTTGCAACTGCTATTCGATCTGAGTTCAGAATAAGGATAAGCCTACGAATTTGAGGATGCATTCGATACTGAACAGATAACAACACAGTTGGACAACCTGCTTGCTGGAAGCGTTCAAAAGAAAGGCTTCTACTATACTTTACATGCAACATGCCTGCTGCCGTGTGTGGGATTTTTCCTCGCGACCACCGAATGCTCAGAGCCCGAATGGGAGTTGGGAGAAGTATGCTAGGCAAGGTGGTGAATCATGGAAAGTCGGACATCTATTTGTTGCTTCGTGAGGAAACCTGTGTCTTCTTGTAAGCTGCAATTACGGTATTCCATGAGAAGGCGTTTCTTTCTTGTGAGCCTGAAACTGATACTTTTTCAACGTCGACCCATCTTCAACCATCTCGCCATCATCCTCCCTTATCGCTTGGAGGATTACTCACCGCCCAATTTGCAACTTCCACTTTAACTCTCCTTGTGACTCGCACAACGTGCTCCGATCCTGTTTACACGGCCCATGCGGAAGTATCATGTTGGATAGCCATCGTAATATTTCCACGCTTGGCAGTTTGATCCGATTTCTCCCATTCACGGAAGTTTGATCATGGTTTACCAAACCAATATTTCCACTTGGCGGTGCTTGCCCTGAGTTCCCCTATTCATACCTCAACGCGGGATTAACAGCTTGGCCTGCCATCATCAAATTTCCGACCTCGGCATACTAGCTCCAAATCCCCACATAACGGCTTGGACACATTAATCCATGGGCCCCGGCCTCAGCTTCACCATGCAAACTTGGCAAGTTCATTCCTTATCTCCACAATTCCCACCAGTGCACGCATGGGATCCCCATGATTTTTTCTCCTGCCGAGTTTTCCTTCATCAGATTTGAGGATAACATCAAACTCTCGGTGTAAACATTTCAGCTTGTAGCTTGTAAGGTGTGATAATTCCAACAGAAGCCTTTATGCCTGCCAACTTAGTGACTCGTTGAAGATGCTCATATAATTGCAAAGAAAATTGTGCCTCATGAATATTCTGATATGAAACAGTTCCACCTCTATGAGATTCTCCTCTATGAGTTACATCGTAAAACCAGTAAGGTCTCGATAGAGAATCTTTGTAATAAATTTCCTCAGGTCTCCCGGTAACACTCTCACTGTCACTTAATCGATTTTCATAAAAAATATCTTGAAGGAAAATCCCAAATTTGAAGATGCATTCGATGTTGAACAGATAAAAACATAGTTGGACAACCTGCTTGTTGGAAGTGCTCAAAAGAACTCTTACTATACTGCAACATGCCTGCTGCCTGTGCACCGAATACTCGGCCGAGGAAGGTCTGAACACCATTATAATTCACAGCTCTTTTTAAGATGTCGGTTTGACTCAATTTTACATTGGTATTCGATGGTGCTTATACTATCTTCCTGGGTCGATAGAAGTCCTTCCATTATGTAATTACAAACCCGAGATTCAATGATGTTGAACCTCCCATATCTGCATAATTTCATATCATCTCGGTCAAACAAGATAATTCTCCCAAGTGGTTAGTCGAGCATTGTCTTAATGGATTAAACCTGGCATCATGTTGACTTTGACTCTCCCTGACTTGGCCTTCAGATCTTTTTGCATCGATCTCCACCGAGATCCTTGTACAGTTCCTTTCATTCATCAATTTTCAACGAGCTATATTTTGCATTAACAAGACCATCGTCGAGCTCTTACAACTGAGAGTCTCTACCGAGATGATTTCCGAGATGACTATCAATTTGACACCGGATTCTCTATCAACTCGACCCCAAACTCTTCACTGAGTTGAGATAAACTGGGTGCCTTTCGATGCTAG
This sequence comes from Taxus wallichiana var. yunnanensis, assembly GCA_018340775.1. NCBI lineage: Eukaryota > Viridiplantae > Streptophyta > Pinopsida > Cupressales > Taxaceae > Taxus > Taxus wallichiana. Next base: position 691,765,391 of record CM031244.1, on the reverse strand, counting down.
GTGATCTCTCATATGCAATTTAAGAATTATTTTTAATTTTTGTATCTTGATAATAACCGGAGATGGGTTCCTGGGACTACTATTTTCATTTTGAACGTGATAGGACCCTGTTGTCCAATCTTGCCATGTGTGCAACACCTAATTTAAATGTACAAGGGGTGGAATGCTTCAAAAACAAGCTTTGAGATGTATCCCATTCACATGAATGGGCAGTTCTTCTCCATTGAGCCTTTAGATAGATGGAATGCATTTTCCTATTTGCAACTTGTGATGATGTATGGCCCACTCTGAGAGAGCATCAAACTTGGCATGCCTTTCATGGTTTGGCCCCGTATCTTCATCCCATTTGAGAACTAGAATCTCCCTCTTGAAAATTCTGTCTGACGCCTTCTTGTCAAAAGATTTCTTAACTTGAGCCTGATGCTTTGCTCCAAAGTTTTCATAGCCTTGTCTCATACTTCCTCTAACTCCATGAGTTCAAAGAAACCTTAATGTCGAGGATCACTTCTATAACTTCAAGTTGATGAGCTAACTCCAAAGAAGGTAACTCTAATGAGAGCGGGAATTTTACCTCTCTTCCATATACAAAACGAAAGGACAATTTCCGATGGCCCTTTTAGGTGTGATCCAATCTGCCCATAAGGTGGTCTTAAGTTGTGTGTATGCCAAGTCCTCTTGTTAGTCTCCATTGTGTGCTTGATAATCCTTATGAGGTTTTTGTTGCTAGACTCAGCCAATCCATTTCCTTGAGGATAGTAATTGGACAAATTTTGAGGTAAACCCCATTTTTAATAGCCCATTCACTCAATTTCATACCAAGAAAAGCCAGCACATTTTCTGAAATGACCAGTAAATGGAACACCAAACCTCTTCATTATACCCTCCAAAAATCCAAAACTACCTTTTCATTGCTCTCTTTAATGCTATCTACCTCCGTCCATCGAGTAAAATAGTCTTTGTAGTAAGGACCCACTTATGTCCATCACTTTGGATGGAGGATTAATCATTCTCGATGAAGTCCAACCCCATT